>JAOUQZ010000008.1:19804304-19840700 GCA_028564935.1 Neosilurus hyrtlii | reverse complement strand
TAGTTAAGTAGATAGATAGATAGATAGGTAGGGAGATAGATAGATAGAGATAGATAGATAGGTAGGTAGACAGGTAGGGAGGTAGTTAAGTAGATAGATAGATAGATAGGTAGGGAGATAGATAGATAGAGATAGATAGATAGGTAGGTAGACAGGTAGAGAGGTAGTTAAGTAGATAGATAGATAGATAGATAGACAGGTAGGTAGGTAGGTAGTTAAGTAGATAGATAGATAGATAGGGGGGTAGATAGACAGATAGGTAGACAGATAGGTAGACAGATAGGTAGGTAGGGGGATAGATAGATAGACAGACAGATAGGTAGTTTAATGTTTCAGTGTACACTGAAATTAAAGAAATGAAATGAATATTGTTCTGGAGGATGGATAGGTCAAGGTGTGTGTGTGTGGGGGGGGGGGGTGGAGGAGTTAAATTGTCTTGTTGAGGAAGTGAAACTCTCCAGAAATTTCTGGGTTTTGTTTGCTTACACCTCCTGTTTCTCCTCCCAGTGCCTGCTGGTCTGCGCATGCGCCGTTTCTCGCAGTAGCCACTCAGTAAATGTTTGTGGTTCATTTCTGTATAATGAAGCTCCTCGTTCCTTACCTGCAATTCTCCACATTAAACAGTGACTTTCTACAGCAGCCGGAGCGTGTAAAGATCAGTGCGGTGCCGGTTTCCGCTGTGTGTCTGGGTCCTCGGTTAGTCCGTGCAGTGTGAGACGCTTCCGCTCGGAGGTTTTGGGGAGCGGGTGTTGGGTTTGGGGCGGTTCCGAGGTCAGGAAGGAACACACTCAGTTCATAGTGGACCCGCAGCAGGGTCGGGGTTCCTGTGCTGTGCACAGGCAGTGCAGGTTAATTATATAACTCGAGGAACATTCCAGATGATTCGTGCTCTGCACCGAGACTTCCAGAAACACTGAAATCTAGTTTGCATGAGGAAATACGACCTACCCCTCCTCTGGGACCGGCGAGGTCGTACTGCGCATGCGTGCAGTGGAAACTTCTCCACTGATGGAACCTTCAGGATGGATCTAGAACATTAAGAATGAACACTTACTTCAATGAAAGGAAAATAAACGTGTGTTTAATTCTCCAGTATTTCAGGATAATAGTATTTATAACAGGGTTTAGTTTTGCTTACATCACAGAAAATTTGCCACTTATAAAAAAAATCTTTAAAAAAACATGCTTGTTAGATTCATTATAACAGCAATAAACAATTTCTCTCTCCCTCTCTGTCTCTGTCTCTCTCTCTGTGTGTCTCTGTCTCTCTCTCCCTCTGTCTCTCTCTCCCTCTCTTTCTCTCTGTCTCTCTCCCTCTCTTTCTCTCTGTGTGTCTCTGTCTCTCTCTCTCTCTCTCTCTCTCTCTGTGTCTCTGTCTCTCTCTCTGTGTGTCTCTGTCTCTATCTCCCTCTGTCTCTCTCTCCCTCTGTCTCTCTCTCCCTCTCTTTCTCTCTGTCTCTGTCTCTCTCTGTGTGTCTCTGTCTCTCTCCCTCCCTTTCTCTCTGTCTCTCTCTGTGTCTCTGTCTCCCTCTGTCTCTGTCTCTCCTCTGTCTCTCTCCTTCTGTCTCTCTCTCTGTCTCTATCTGTCTCTCTATCTCTCTCCCTGTCTCCCTCTCTCTGTGTGTCTCTGTCTCTCTGTGTGTGTGTGTCTCTGTCTCTCTCTCTCTCTCTCGCTCTCTTTGCCATGTTACAGCCAGGCATAGTGGTTAGTAAGTCCGCCTCACAGAAAGAAGGTCCTGGGTCGAAGTCCTGCGCTTGACAAGGGCGTTTCTCTGTGGTGTTTGCGTATCCTCTCCATGCTTCCATAGGTTTCCTCCGGGTACTCCAGTTTCCTTCAACCGTCACATTAGGCTACCCTTCTTTTCCAAATTGCCCCTAGGTGTGAGGGTGAATGGTTGTGTGTTGGCAATGCAATGGTCTTGCAAGCAGTTCAGCAAATGAAGGAATGAATGTTATGGTTCAGTATCAGAGGTATTAGAACAAGCGTTACTGGATGCTTGTTATCTTGTAACTGGATGCCATAGTCATGCTCTCATTAAACATTAATCCAACTGCAACATTTTACTGTGCTAGTGATATGGAACAAGAAAAACCTAAATTATTATTATTATTTTTTTGGATGGGTTAGGGTCGATTCTTCTGGTATCTGGCCTTTGGCTTGATTACAGTGCACAATCACCATGACATTGTTGTTTCAGCTGGTCAGGTTGAGGCTCAGCAATATGTGGTAATAAAATGAAGTCAGCTGATGACCCAAATGTACCGAATGGCCAAGTTATCCTATCACTGGAGTTTTTCTTGCCTGGTGGCACAGATATAAAACAAGGATTCAAATAATGCAGGCAGTGTTTTAGGAATCATTTTCACACATGAACTGACTCCACAGAGTCCTGACCTTAACCCTGTTGAAAGTCTTGGGGATATGCTGGGAAGACTTTATGGAGTGGGTTGATTTTTCTGTCATCAAATCAAGATGTCAATGACAAAAGAACCCAACTCGGGGTGGAAATACATGTTGGGATGTTGCTTAAGTTTGTTGAAGCAATGCCATGGCGATTACGTGCTGTAATCAAAGCTAAACACGGTCCAAGAAAATATTAAAGTATTAAACTCAATGTTATACTTGAATATTAAAATATATACAAAATATAGGTATGCAGATGCAGATAACATAGTTATAGATGTAGTACAACCTAGTTGTCTCCTTCATTTTACTAAGACTTCTATTAAAGATAACCTGTGATCTGTGGGCAGCATTTGTTTTATTTTTTGTGAATATCAGCACCTGAAATTTAAGTACCATTGACCACTGACTCAAATCTGCTGCAATTTAGTCCACAGCGTGGTCCCTCCACAGTTGTAGTGAAGTAAGGTCTGCCCACAGCTGTGACACCGAAAGGCCCATGTGCCACCGACTGTCAGGAAAGTGCTTGCTATGACTGACAGATGCCTCCTGTTACTGTGTGACCCTAAATGGGCACATGGTGTAAGGACAGAGACCTCCCCATACTTAAACCCTTCAGTGCTTCCCTATCTACTGCAGGGGTATTCCTTCTGGAACCTTCGGGAAGGGGTTTCGAGAAACGTGTCCTTCAAGTATAAAAAGACTGAAGCAGGCCTACAAATTGGTAGATAACACTCAAGAGAGAGAACACAGCTGACAAGACACTAGAAGATTCACCACGAGCAGAGTGTACCTCGATACACAAGAAGAGTAATATATTACTTTATATAGAAGACATTTAAGGTAAGATGATAAATACTACTGAATACATACTAAACTGCAGGCCTTTGCTGATTTTGATGTTACACTAGATTTCATCGAATTATTTAGGAAAACTGGTATATTAAGATATTTATACATTTTATACAAACAAATTTATTCATCGGATTATTAATTATTCAATTATGTTTTTATAATACTTTGAACTACCCACGGTAATTTTTACGATGAAGCATTATACTTGATATTTCATCAGGGATTTTCATATTAATCTTACTTATAAAACTATGAAGTAGTTGATATCCATACCGCGCTGTCGATGTTTTAAATGCAGTGGTGATGTAATGATTCTTACTTTAATAATTAAATGAGAAAGGTCAGTCAGCGAGCACATGGCACAGGCCATATGGTAACATGGCTGCCTGGAGCCGCAGCCTGTATTTGAAAGCCCACAAACTATGAGCCAGAACAGATGGATTTAATTGCAACATCTACCAAGAACAATCCAATACAAGTGGGAATTCAAATAATTGATGACTTTATTGTTATATGAGGAATTTTGGACACTTTTTCACTCCTCAAAGGTGTAACATGCCGGGTGGTGTCAGATTTCTAGTGGGATTATGACAGCTGCCGCTTTATGTCTCATTAGCCTGTGACTTCAACTCCTTTGAAATAAAAAGGCTTCAATGAAAGAACATTCTTTCATTAAATGATTTTTTTTTAATTAAAAAGAACTTTACATTAAAAAAAAAAACTTTTTAAAGTCTATCTCAAAAGGAACCGTTAAAGAATAATTAACAGTATTATTTAATAATAAAACATTTTGCAAGAAAAAGGACATTTTTACAACTTATATAATTTATATTTATGGTAGAAAAATAGTATAAATATAATAATAATATAATAAATATTACAAGTATAGTTTTATATCATTAAATAAGAGTTAATAATAAGAGACAGGCCTGGCGAGCTGTCCAGGGTGTACTCTGCCCTCGTCCAGAGTCGGGTGAAATGCGCTCCAACCTCCCCATGACCCTAATTAGATTTAAGCAGTTCAGAAAATTAATGAATGAATATATATCAAGCATTTATTTATTTATTTGTTTGTTTGTTATTACATTTTCCACCCATGCATTAATGTAGATGCCGGAGAAAACTGCACAGCCTATGATGGAGGAGGATGTGGAGACTTTTGCCTTTCAGGCAGAAATTGCCCAGCTGATGTCTCTGATCATCAACACTTTCTACTCTAACAAAGAAATCTTCCTCAGAGAACTTATATCTAACTCTTCTGATGTAAGTTTGACACTGTGCCGGATTTATGGAGGATTGAAGAGATGATAAGTGAAAGACTTCAAGTTTAGCAAGGCCACATGGTTGTTTGAACTGATCACAACTGTTTTGGTTTGTGTCACATTAACAGGCCTTGGACAAGATCAGGTATGAGAGCTTGACAGATCCAAGCAAACTTGATTCCTGCAAGGATCTGAAGATTGACATCACTCCTGACCAGAAGGAGCGCACTCTGACCATTGTAGATACGGGTATTGGCATGACCAAAGCTGATCTCATCAACAACTTGGGAACCATCGCTAAGTCTGGAACCAAGGCATTCATGGAGGCTCTGCAGGCTGGAGCTGACATCTCTATGATTGGTCAGTTTGGTGTGGGTTTCTACTCTGCCTACTTGGTTGCAGAAAAAGTCACAGTCATCACCAAACACAATGACGATGAGCAATATATCTGGGAGTCTGCAGCTGGGGGGTCCTTTACAGTGAGGCCCGATAGTGGTAGGACTTCATTAAAATCAATCTATCTATCTATCTGTCTATCTATCTATCTATCTATCTATCTATCTATCTATCTATCTATCTATCTATCTATCCATCTATCCAGTATATGGATAGCAACATTGTAATGTAAGAATTATTTTTTTTTTTCATTTATTCATACGCAATCACCCCCCAATATATAGGTGAGCCTCTCGGTCGTGGTACAAAGGTGATTCTTCATTTGAAGGAAGACCAGTCAGAATATACTGAGGAGAAACGTATCAAGGAGGTTGTTAAGAAGCACTCCCAGTTCATCGGCTATCCAATCACTCTTTTTGTAAGTAATGATACATACAGTACGATAACGCTGTTGAAAATCAACAACATCGACTCACTCTCATTCCATTTTTATTACATTTTGCAAAGAGTTAATATTCTTATCACCGCTTGATAGGTTGAGAAGCAGAGAGAAAAGGAAGTTGACCTTGAAGAAGGAGAGAAGGAGGAGGAGGTTCCCCCTGCTGATGACAAAGATAAGCCGAAGATTGAGGATGTTGGATCTGATGAGGATGAGGACAGCAAAGATGGCAAAAACAAAAGGAAGAAGAAGATCAAGGAAAAGTACATTGATTCGCAAGAGCTTAACAAGACCAAGCCCATCTGGACCCGTAACCCTGATGACATCACCAATGAGGAATATGGAGAGTTCTATAAAAGCCTTACTAATGACTGGGAAGATCATCTTGCAGTCAAGGTATATTATTATTAGGTTTATTAGAAAATAAATAGGAATTAATTGGCTATATTCTTTATAAAGGACAGTTTGACCAATGTGTTGTTTTTTTTGTTTTGTTTTGTTTTTTTAATATAGCATTTCTCAGTAGAGGGTCAGCTGGAGTTCCGTGCTTTGCTGTTTGTCCCACGAAGAGCAGCTTTTGACCTTTTTGAGAACAAGAAGAAGAGAAACAACATCAAGCTCTATGTGCGCAGAGTCTTCATTATGGATAACTGTGAAGAGTTAATGCCTGAGTATCTTAGTAAGTCTGCCAAAATCTCACCTTGTCACAATCATTTTGTCACAATCAACAAAAAAAACACAGTAAAGTGGCAGCATGGTCCATTAAATGCGATCTTTTCTTCTTTTTAATTAGATTTCATGAAGGGTGTGGTGGACTCTGAGGATCTGCCACTAAACATTTCCAGAGAGATGCTACAACAGAGCAAGATCCTTAAAGTCATCCGAAAGAACCTGGTCAAGAAGTGCCTTGAGCTCTTTACTGAAATCTCTGAGGACAAGGATAACTACAAGAAGTTCTATGAGCAGTTTTCCAAAAATATCAAGGTAGACTTAATGAAAGTTATTTCTGAGATGTAGGAAACAGTCACAATACGAAGCTCGGAATAAGCTAACATTTTCTGTTCAACTTCAGCTTGGTATCCACGAAGATTCTCAGAACCGCAAGAAGCTGTCTGAGCTTTTGCGCTACTATACTTCCAACTCTGTAGATGAGATGGTGTCCCTCAAGGACTATGTCTCTCGAATGAAGGACAACCAGAAGTACATCTACTACATCACTGGTTGGTATCAGACTCTTATTCACGTATGCAGTGCAACACAAACTCTATATACAAAGTACAAATTTTCTCTGGTTCTCTAAGGTGAGACGAAAGAGCAGGTGGCCAACTCTGCCTTTGTGGAACGGCTGCGCAAAGCTGGCCTGGAGGTGATCTACATGATTGAGCCCATTGATGAGTACTGTGTCCAGCAGCTAAAAGAATACGATGGGAAAACCCTGGTATCAGTGACCAAGGAAGGTCTGGAATTGCCTGAGGACGAAGAGGAAAAGAAGAAGCAAGAAGAGCTCAAATCCAAATTTGAGAACCTTTGCAAGATCATGAAGGACATATTAGATAAAAAGATTGAAAAGGTAAAACAAAACATCCAGTCACCTAGCACAATCAAATATAATGCTTATTATCCAACCTTTTTTCGTAATGTATGTATTTTTTTTTCCCTTTTTGATAAGGTTGTTGTATCCAACCGCCTGGTTGCCTCTCCGTGCTGCATTGTGACCAGTACATACGGCTGGACAGCCAACATGGAGAGGATCATGAAGTCTCAAGCACTGAGGGATAACTCCACAATGGGCTACATGACAGCCAAGAAGCACCTGGAGATCAACCCCCTGCACCCAATTATCGAGACCCTTAGAGAGAAAGCAGAGGCGGATAAGAACGACAAAGCCGTCAAAGACCTTGTGATTCTGCTGTTCGAGACTGCCTTGCTGTCTTCCGGTTTTACCCTGGAGGACCCACAGACCCATGCTAACCGAATCTACAGGATGATCAAACTTGGTCTTGGTGAGTTATAATAATGGTCTGTAAATATATATATTGTGGCATACAATCTGGCAAGCTCAGTGCCAGCTGAGGTGTCTACACCCCTCCCTGGTTGGTGGTGGTCATGTGATAGGGAAGGCAATACTTGATGGGTGGGAAGTGGATATGACTAAATTAGGGGAGAAAATGGGGGGAAAGGGGGAAAGGGGGAACACCCTTCCCCCCAAATAAAAAGAATTAAGCAGTTTGGCAATTTTTTTATATACACACACACACACACACACACACACACACACACACACAGTGGTGTGCAGTTAAGATTATACACCATTACTTTTGGTCACAAAGGTCACAAAGGGCTCCTAATAAAATGAAGTAAAAACTTTCTTCTCTATAATTTTTGGGTGAAAATGTATTGAGCAATGAGAACCAATAAAATCAGTCCAACAAGTATACTGAGGTAAAAGTCTGGCTAATAAACAAAAACACTGAAAATACCAATTTTCGCAAAGTGTCGCAAATGTTATTTTTTTATGACTGTAGTTCAATAATGAGGAGATAATAGTGCATTTTTTTGAACACGCTTTTCTCTTTCAAAGGCATCGATGATGATGATTCTGTTGTGGAGGATCTCGTCCAGCCTGGCGAGGAGGACATGCCAGTTCTGGAGGGTGATGATGACACGTCCCGAATGGAGGAAGTGGATTAAGGTTTCCAGGCCACATGTAGCACCAAAATAAATAGATAAACAAACAAATAAATAAAAAAAAATGTATAAAAAATGTAAATGTAATTAGAGGAAACCACATTTTTATGTACGTTATAAAAGGATAGTCAGTTTGTAACTAGCCTGTTTATTTTTATTTTTTAATTATTCTTTTTATTTATGTTCTTGTTGAAATTTCACTGGAAATGATAACTTTCTGCTGTTTTAAACTTTAACCACTTTTTTAAGAAACTTGGAAATGAGTATTTCTAATAAAATATTATTTATAAAACACTAAATTAGCTGTGTAGAGTGAAATTATTATTATTATTATTATTATTATTATTATTATTTTCCTCAATATAAGCCATTTGGATTCCCAGGACATCTGATGACTGACACCTCGTTAAGACCCGCCTCGCGCTCACAACAAAGCGCGCCGCGAAGATTCGAGATGTTTCTCGAACGCTCCGCGAAGGCGCTATATATACCCACCGCGCGCGCGCTGAGCCTCCATCACAGTACACACGCTGGTGTTCGCAGACAGGCAAGAAGCCGCGCAGTGTCGCGATAAAACTCCTCAGATATTTTATATTAAGAGACTTCTAACACACAAGGTAAGCCACCGAGCTTAGTATGAAGACTTTTTCAGATATTTTATTAACTCGGGTAGCGTTTGTTTTCCTGCTGCTTTTAACTAAACCTGGGTGAAGTGACTTGTCAGGAATGTTAATGAGGTTATTAAAATATTCGCCAAATAGTGTTTATATGTATGTGTTTAATATAAAGTGATTTCCACTGAGATGTTTTTAAAATGTTAGCTTGCTAGTTAGTTAGCCGGTCTGACAGTCGGTTAGTTCGCTAGTCTGACTAAAAATCCTTCAGCACAAGTCTATGAATGAAAATGGCTGACTATCTGGGATGAAAAACAAAATCAGAGTGAGGCAGATCCTAAACACTCTTTTTGTGCTTAAATAGAGGATTTAAACAACGGAAAGGAAGCAGGAGAACAAGTTGTACTGTTTATATTTTGTACTCTTCGTCATGATGTCCTTCAAAAGTGGATGTGAGAATTTTTTCCCCTCAAATGTTTATAAGATGTAATTGAAACAAAGACTAGTTTGGATTCTTGTTGAATTCCTAATAAACAGAATTCACACACTAGCTTATAATGTGTGAGGTAATGTGTACTGTAAAACTGTCTGTACGCTCCTGGTCCTGTTTAGGATCCGTGTTCAGATCCTGATAGTTCTCCATGTGCTCGGTGCGGCTCATGGCGCTGTTGGCAGCTGACTCGAAACAGTGGAGCTTTCTAGAAGGCTGTAGTGAATCGCTGCGGCCAGTAGATGGCGCATGCGCACTGATGGATTAGATTGTTCCGGAAAATGATCCATACGTAGGAGAACCGGGCTCGAAGCCTTCAGTAGACTCCTGCACGGTTCACGTTGACTTCAGCGATGAATTAAAAAAAAAAGAACAGCAAGCAACTCCATCCCAATTATACAAATAATTAATGAACTCAGTAACTGTACGGTGGATTCATGGCTTCTGCTTAAAAGCAGATGAAGATTAATCCTTATTTACTGCTTAATCCTACTAAGGTTCCAGGGAAGCTGGAACCAGCTCAGGGCGAAGGCAGGGTACACCCTGAACAGCTCTCCAGTCCATCGCAACACACAATCGTTCCCATCCACACCTATGGGCAATTTGGAAAAGTCACTTAGCCTATTGTGCATGTTTCTGGACTGCGGGAGGAAACCAGAGTACCTCGGGGAAAACCCATCCAAGTAAAGGTAGAAACTCTTTAGAGAAATGCCCTCGCCTAGCCCAGGACTTTCTTGTGTGACATAAACACCCTATGTATCCATGGTAACATAACTGGCTTGTGTGTACCTATTATGACAAATTGAACATATCCATTGTGATGTAGTGATGTCACAGTTAGTTATATTAGCTGCATAAGTGCGAATGTAAGTTAGTTGTTGAACGGACTGCCCTGAAACCCCGGGAACTGAACACATTCTTCTAAGAACACGACCCATCGCCTTCCATTGCCCACCTTCTTCTGCCGGCCTACGACTGCTTCTGTCCCCGCTAAGTTGTTTAACATTAATCCGTATTTGTACAATTACTACCTTCATTGACTCCTCTTTAATAAATTGTTAAACCACTTTCTTTGCCTGACCTGAATTGTTGCAAACACGTCGGAAACTTCCATCAGTACACCACACTTGATGTGAGGCGGACTTGCTAGCCACTGTGTACATTCATGATAAGATTGTTAAAATGGCTTTAAAGCTGCATAGAAAATGGCACATATTAAAATCGCTACATAATTTCCAAACCTGTGACTTAAAATTCTGAGAGGCTGTACTCCTCTGATGGAGTGCTATACATGTGTGTTCTGGTGCTGAGATTTGGGTTTAGTGGTGCATTGCATCCCAGCTGTCTCCCTGTTTTAAACAGATGCCGGAAGGGTGTGACCAGCCAATGGAGGAGGAGACAGAGACCTTTGCCTTCCAGGCAGAAATTGCCCAGTTGATGTCCCTCATCATCAACACCTTCTACTCAAACAAAGAGATCTTCCTCAGGGAGCTAATCTCCAACTCCTCAGATGTAAGCCATGATCTTAATGTCACCATCATTAATAAGATACATAAAAGCTGAGAAGTCTACAGATTATGTATTTGTTTGTTTATTGGTATCAGTGAAACCAGGTATGTTGTAAAATAGGAATTCTTTTGTGTGACAAGTGTCTCATGGCTTATTTTTTTATTAGGCACTGGACAAAATCCGATATGAAAGTTTGACCGACCCAAGTAAGCTGGATTCTGGAAAAGATCTGAAGATTGAAATAATTCCCAACAAACAGGATCGCACACTGACCATCATTGACACTGGCATTGGCATGACAAAGGCTGATCTCATTAACAACTTGGGAACCATCGCCAAGTCTGGAACCAAGGCATTCATGGAGGCTCTGCAGGCTGGAGCTGACATCTCTATGATTGGTCAGTTTGGTGTGGGTTTCTACTCAGCCTACTTGGTTGCAGAGAAAGTCACGGTCGTCACTAAACACAACGATGACGAGCAATATGCCTGGGAATCGTCTGCTGGCGGCTCATTCACAGTAAAGGTGGATAACTGTAAGTATTTAACACTGTAGTTTATAATTCAAGAGTTAAATACAAGAGAACCCAAACCTGGAGATTTGAGGGAAAATTAATTCACGAGATCATTAATGAGATCATCCTATTAAATATCCATTCTTCTGTAGCTGAACCAATTAATCGTGGCACAAAGGTGGTCCTGCATTTGAAGGAGGATCAGACAGAGTACATTGAGGAAAGACGTATTAAGGAGATTGTGAAAAAGCACTCGCAGTTCATTGGCTATCCAATCACATTATATGTAAGTAGCTATTATAATTAAATTTGGGTTTCTAATTCTGGCTCTTCACATATCCTGAGGTTTTAAGCTGGTAGTTCTATACTTACACTTACCCTTTTGCTTAATGCGAAGGTGGAGAAAGAACGTGACAAGGAGGTGAGTGATGATGAGGCAGAGGAAGAGAAGGAAAAGGACAAAGATGAGGAGGAAGGAGAGAAAGATGAGGATAAGCCAGAGATTGAGGACGTTGGCTCAGATGACGAGGACCATGACAAGAGCACAGATAAGAAGAAAAAGAAGAAAATCAAGGAGAAATATATTGACCAGGAAGAGCTCAATAAAACCAAGCCTTTGTGGACCCGCAACCCTGATGACATCACCAATGAGGAGTATGGAGAGTTTTACAAGAGCCTGACGAATGATTGGGAGGATCACCTTGCTGTTAAAGTGAGTCTTAAAAAAAACAGACATAAAGACAAAGTCATAAAGAGTATGGTGATAGGTGTACTTTTTCAGTTATCCATGCTGATCACATGAACAGTGCTCATTTCTTTTTTGCAGCATTTCTCAGTGGAAGGGCAGCTAGAGTTTCGTGCCCTGCTCTTTGTACCCCGCAGAGCTCCCTTTGATCTTTTTGAGAACAAGAAAAAAAAGAACAACATTAAGCTTTACGTGCGCAGAGTCTTTATCATGGATAACTGTGATGAACTCATTCCAGAGTATCTCAGTGAGTGAATCATTAATATAAAATAAATCCTACAAGTATTCTACAAAATGCACACAAGGCCACTAATAAAAGTATGAGTAGAACATATTTAATTTGTACTAATTTTTAAAAAATGTTTTTTAATTGCATTTTTAGATTTCATCAAGGGTGTGGTGGACTCTGAGGACTTGCCCCTGAACATCTCCAGAGAGATGCTGCAACAGAGTAAGATCCTCAAAGTCATCCGAAAGAACCTGGTCAAGAAGTGCCTTGAGCTTTTCACTGAACTTGCTGAGGACAAGGACAACTACAAGAAGTACTATGAACAGTTCTCCAAGAATATTAAGGTATGTTGCTATATTGGACATTTGGATGTCTTTTTTTCCTAAGTTCTTTTTTAAAATATTTTAAAATATATCCTTTTCACTAAAACATAAAACATTACTGTAAATAATAGCCTCTGTGAAGTCTCTGATACCTAGAGTACCAGTTGAGCATAAAATCTTGTGGCTGTTCTTTCACTTAACTGTTGAATTCCTGTAGTGCCCTGGTTTCTTAAACTGTTTGCAAAGATTGACAGTTTCAACACTTAAAGTTTTGCACTAGATACAATAAGAAACTGGGATCCAAACAATGCTGAAATTCTTAACATGTTTTCTGATTGTCACCTGGTTCCTGGTTTAATCCTGTAAAGCTGCCCAAAGCTTGTTAGTGTTTATGTAGTCTTTTATAGACATGTAAACTGCTTGATGCATTTGGCATGGTGGAACCAACAAAACTTTGATTTCGTCTGCCTTCTCTCAAAACAGCTTGGTATCCATGAGGATTCTCAGAATAGGAAAAAACTCTCTGAACTGCTGCGCTACTACACCTCAGCCTCAGGGGATGAAATGGTGTCCCTTAAAGATTATGTTACACGCATGAAGGACACCCAGAAGCACATCTACTACATAACAGGTACAGACTCCACCAGCACTGTTATTCAGTTTTGTCTTGAATCATGAATTTGTGGTGGACTGTTTAGAGCTGTATTTATGAGAAAGGTATAAATTTGGTTGCAGGTGAGACAAAAGAACAGGTGGCCAACTCTGCTTTTGTGGAACGGCTGCGCAAAGCTGGCCTGGAGGTGATCTACATGATTGAGCCGATAGATGAGTACTGTGTTCAGCAGCTAAAGGAATTTGAGGGCAAGAGCCTAGTGTCGGTGACCAAGGAGGGTCTGGAACTGCCTGAGGATGAGGAGGAAAAGAAGAAGCAGGAGGAGAAAAAGGCACAGTTTGAGAACTTATGCAAAATCATGAAAGACATCCTTGAAAAGAAGGTTGAGAAGGTAAGAGAACAGTTGCAAAAAGTTATCAATTTGACTTCTGTATATTTTTAAAATTGTTTATTTGCCTTTTTTTTTTTTTTTTTTTTTTTTTTTTGACACATTCTCTCATTTCTGCTTCTCCAGGTTACTGTCTCCAACCGCCTGGTTTCCTCCCCCTGCTGCATTGTGACCAGTACCTATGGCTGGACAGCCAACATGGAGAGGATCATGAAGGCCCAGGCTCTGAGAGACAACTCCACTATGGGCTACATGGCTGCCAAGAAGCACCTAGAGATCAACCCTGATCACCCTATTATTGAAACCCTGCGGCAAAAAGCAGAGGCTGACAAGAACGACAAGTCCGTAAAGGATCTGGTCATCTTACTGTTCGAAACTGCCCTGCTTTCATCAGGCTTCACTCTCGATGATCCTCAGACACATTCAAACCGCATCTACAGAATGATCAAGCTGGGCTTGGGTAAGGGTATAGCTCATATCAAATATATTATATTGTGTTGTGATATGGACCAACCAAGCAGGTACTTTCAGAAAATGGCTGTGTTGGTACGCAGTGTATGTGTAGTTTGTAGCATGCTCAAGCTTTCCATCTGTTTTAGGCATTGATGAGGATGACCTCTCGACTGAAGAGCCCAGTTCTGCTCCCATTGAAGACATGCCTCCCTTGGAAGGGGATGATGACTCGTCTCGTATGGAGGAGGTTGATTAAAACTGTGGTTTTGTGTCTGTTCATATCTCTGTAAAAAGTTGTGCGAGTTTAAATATGTGGGCTTAAGATGCGCCTGGGTGGCTGCAGTTGTATAAAGTAGTGATCGCCTCCAGGAATACAACTGTATGAATTCCCATTTGTAAAAAATTGCATGTATGTTAGTAAGACTATGTAATCGGGAACCCTCGATTGGTGTATAAAGAGCTAGTGATGATAGCAGCATCCACCTGGAAAACTGAGTTATGTTGGAGACTGCTAATTTATTCATGCAGTTGTACCTGGCTGATAAGTGAGACCACAAAGTACTGATTTGATATTGATCTTTACTTTTCATTATTGTGCAAAACTAGCATTGCTGACCTTTTTTCCAGACATTTTATTTCTGTTTGTATTATTATTATTATTATTATTTTTTAATGCCTATTGTGTTAATTTTACATTCCACAACCCCCCCCCCCCCCCCCTTTTTTTTTTGTTGGGGGGGAGGTGATGGGTGTTTGAAGAGAGAGTAAGTTTACTGTTGGAATTCCAAAATAAACTTTATTTAAAGTCATAACTGATTTGAGTTCTGATTCTTGTAGAATTTGATAGATTATCGTATCAATCATGGCGTCTCTGACAGTTTCACATACGTTCAGCTGTATCATGGTAATACTATATTTTAATGCTGTGATGAGGAAAAAAGTGGTGCTTTGATGACCTCTCTTTAATAGACGGTAGAATTGGGGTCTTCAGCCATGTTAGAGATTAGCTGTGGGCAGAGCATCTGAGACTGAAACTGGAGGGGGTTGACACATGCTGCCTAACAGATGGACCACATTCAGTTCGTTCTATACGACAAAGTCTGCCCACATATTAGGTGGACCTGATAATATAAACAGGGATTCTAAGTATAAACTACAAAGATGAAGCTAATATACTGCAAATCTCATGTTAATGCCAAATGAACATTCAAATGAAATGGATATAGCCATGTTGGTCTCTAAACATTTATTCAGTTCTTGTTTTGAGCTGCAGATGGCACCAGAACACAACCTGATTTATTCTCTTCATATAAAGAAGAGAGATTTTACTGCATGTATCCTCAGAACATGGCTTTCTAGAGAACAGGTTCTGGGTCTTTGTGCAGACAGGACCTGCTTTGAACGTAAAACAAATTTAATGGTTCTATTTTTGTTTTAATTAATAAACAATATTAGTTATTAATTGTGGAACATTTAAAAAATTGTAGAATGTTGGCTTATTTTTATTTATTTTTCAAATTCTTTTTATTTTAAAAGTTTCCAGTGAGTAAACACATTATGCCCAAGTACATGGTGTATTTGTTTTTGAATTTTAGATCAAAGACTTAAACAACAGGCGCATGTGATTTCTACCACTAAATAAAATTGTAAAAGCTCATGGACTCACCATCTCAAAACTATGTTAAAGAACATACAGAATAAATACCATATGGCAACTTGCTTCACCAACTTCAAAAAGAAAAGAAATCAAGAAAATGAGTGTTGTGAAGCATAGAGTAAAATTTTAATTAAAAACCAAAACTTTATTCTGGGATTCATTACGACCAGGATAAAACAGTCTTATGCATGACGAAACTGAATGAACAGTTCGAGGAGATCTATGACATTTCATTTACCCAAACTGCCTTTATTAGAGCCTTGGGAAGGCTGGAGCCCATCCTGGGACACTGGGTGAAGGCTGGGTACACCCTGAACTACACTCCAGTTCACCGCAGTGCCAAGACACACACAATCATTCACACCTAGGGGAGATCTGGAACAGCCAGTTAACCTAACTGACATGTTTATGGACTGTGGGAGGAAACCAGTGCACCCAGAGGAAACCCATGCTTGCATGGGGCGAACATGCAAATTCAACACAGAAATGCTCTCGCTAAGTCCAGGACTTGAACCCAGGACCTTGTTGCAGTAAGGCAGAAGCGCTAACTACTACACATGTGCAATATTCTAATTGCCTGTTCCAGATTGCCAAGTGTGAGTGTGAGTGTTCGCCCTGCGATGGCCAAAATCACTTGGCACCTACCAGCAGGTATGAGTGTAAATAAAATATAATTTTTCCCAATGAAATCAATCAGTCAATCAGTTTAAATTACATTCATCTCGTCCCATTTTCATTCATTTCATCCCAAACACAACATTATTTCAAATCTGTCTCCAGCTTTATTCTGGTGAGGGTCGTCATGGATATGAAGTTTATCTGGCATGAACACACCCTGAGTGGGGATCCAGATCATCGCAGGTCACCACACACACACAGCTAGGGCCAAAACACCAGTGCACCTGCTGGTAAGTTTTCTGGGATAGGAGGAAACCAGAGAACGCAGAGGAAACCCCATGTAGAGATATTCCACCTAGACTGTACCTTGGAACAGTGCTGTGTAGTATGAAGCTTTTTAGTGTAAAACGATTTAAGGATAATGTCTAATTTTGACTGAGAAAATGAGAAATAACTTTAACATGGTGGTGAAAAAAAATGTAACAATTCCTCTTTAAGTAAAGTTTCAGCCCCGTGGATACGAATCCTTATCTCGAGGTGATATAATATAATTTGGGTATTATTTGTGAATGGCTGTGTGGAGATGCTGGACAGAAGTGTGCACTGACAGGCTGAGGTGAACATGAGCCGCCTCTCAGAGGAGACATGAGGGGGAAAGTGTGTGTGTAGCTCCAGTCGGGGAGTGGGCTCTCAGTCTCAGGCTTGGGTCGGACATATGAGTGCGATGCCGAACAAAACAAAAAAAGACAAGGTAATATTAATTTCACCTCACACAGCTTCGGGTTCATTCGCAAGCTAGTTATCTTAATGTAAACGTGTCTTAAATAAGACAGAATAATACAGGCTTATATGTTAGTAACAGTTAGCTAAGCTTCCTGTTCTTGATTCGCAGCAGTAGGCTAACGCTGGCTAGCTGGACGACGCTAGCGAATTCTGTTTTTATTTCCCATCAAATTAACCATTTGTTAACGAACTTGGACACGTATATTGACTAATTTATTTTAACCTGCAAGTACACTGCTTTGTTTAGAGTATTAAAATCAACACCAGTTACTATTTGGTTAGGGTATTTCTAAAATAAATTAGGGTGTGTAGCTAGGTTGCTAGTTAGCTTGCGCTAAGACGGCTACATTTGTTTCAGCAGTGCCTGGTGCTAGTTAGCTAGTGCTGGTTATCTAGATAGCCTGTGCTGTTTCTACAAAAATACCCGTTCTGTTTAACCCAGTTTAATACTTGACTGACTTCATATACTTCTGACTTTTGTCATTAACATGAAACACCATTTCTTGTAGTAAACAGAATGTTAGTTGCAAGTTCCGGACTATCCAGCTAAGTTAGCTAACCGCCTTCCAGTCATTAATGCTAGCTATGCTACTCGGATGGTATTTTCATGTATGGTGAACCGTTTACTTAATGTTTATACGTTTATTCTGATTATGATTTACCAGCGGCACTTAATTTCTTATTTCTGTTCTGATTAGGAATCGCCGAAGTCTGGAAAAGTCAGTAAAACTGCAGGACAAGAAAATTCAGATCATGAGGTAATGTGAGAGCTAATCAATACCCAGTGCTGCATAGAAAGCACATCTGGTTGATCTGATGTTCATGTGACTGTTATGACCAAAAGAAACGAAAAACGGCACCCATAAGAGGGAAACCCCCAAAGCTCTGCCTTCTGATAAATATCCTGGTACCTGCAGGCTGTATTCAAATGTTCTTCATTCAGTGTTCAAAGAAATTCATTGTGTTTTGGTCAGTTTTCTCCAGCCAAGATTCACGCCTGTATCACTGAACATCTGTGCTCCTGAACTGTTCCTGCATCATGTTTAAATTTGCTTTGCTAAGTCACATTAAACCTGGTTCTGTCACCCCAGGGCTTAAAACTCGGTTATGAATGGATGTCATTTCCAGAAGAGGTTTGGTTGGTTCCACAGTCTGCAGTAGGATTTGATGATCCTGTAATCTCACACAGATGTAATATAAGGAATAAAATAGAATTTTCCTATCATGATACTTCTCTTGTATTACACCTAGAGAAATGTTCACATTTTTAAGAATAATAATAATAAAAATAATCCTTTTTCATGGAACCCAACGCCACTTATACAAAATAAAGAATCGACGGCTTTTTAATAACGAACAGGTGAAGTTTCAGTCGTTTAAGAGGTGGGCTGTCACTGAATGTTCTATCCCCTGGAGGCCTGCATACTCTGTATTGGGTGCAAGGGATGGAGAGTAGGTCCTTGTGTGTGGACCGCATTATCTGAGACAGGGTGTAGGGGACGTAGAGGTCTGATAAGTACTGGAAGGCAAGGGCATAAAGGAATTTGTAGGTTTGGAGGAGGATTTTGTAAGAGATATGGGGCTTAACTGGGAGCCCGTGAAGGTGCACGAGGGTGTGGATGATATGCCGCTAGAGCTTAGTGTAGGTGAGAACTCACTCGACTGAGTTCAGCGCATACTGCAGCGTTTACAGGGTTTTGCTGGGCAAACCAAACAGGGCACCACTGCAGTTGTCCAGGAGGGAGGTGATGAAATGAGATAAGGGTTTCAGCTATGGAGTGAGCGAGGAAGATCTGGGGTTTGGAGATGTCCTTGTGATGGTAAAAGGCAGGTCTAGTGATGAGTTTGATATGCAGCTGGAATGAGAAGGTGGAGTCCAGAATGACCACCAGACTGCGGACCTCTGGGGACGGAGAGATGGTGCAGCTGTCCACATCGAAGTGATCACTCACTTTCCTGAACATTGTACTTGGAGCCACAACCAAGATATGAGTTTTATTATTATTGAGCTTGAGATGGTTGGATGACATCCTGGTTTTGATGTTTTCCAGGCTGTTGACAAGGGATGATAGGTTATCATTATTTCAAGGAAAAGAATTTGGACTTGTTTTTTATGACTTATCCAGTCCTAGTCTTCTTTTTGCTTAATTAAGTGCTTTCTCTAACTTAGGTGGTTGTTGGAAGCAAATGTTGCTTGTCGGTGTGTATTTGGTTTTGCGTCTTTCTGCACACCGAGCCCTTTTCCGAATTGGTTGAATTTTTTGTTTGAGAAAAAGGAAACTGATTTCATAGAGGCTGGAAATTGAGCAACTTTTTTACTTCAGTTTAACTTGAATTAAAAGTAAATACATCAACATACCGAATGAAGTCATAAAATACTGGCAAGACGAGGAGTAAAACTGAGTGACTGAGAGTTCAAATGCAGTTAGTAAAGCCAGTGGACCTCAAGCCATGTTCACACAGGGAGCGACATGCAATATCGCCTGGCAAGAGAGGCGAATCGCTTCGGCTCCCGTTGCCTAAGTATCTTCCTCACATGTTTCCTGCTTCAAAATCTTTCCAAGTAAAACTGAGCAGCACCGTGCATCCCTACTGTGGGTCTGTGAGAGTGCTCATTATCTGATATTGTTTGAGTTTATTTTAACCCATATTTTCATCATATATAGATTAATATTATCATTGTTATTATCACACAGCGATTTTTTGCATCATGAACCATGAACATTTCATTCTCCTCACCATCTCTGCTTTTTATTTGAGAAAGAGCACCATAATATCACTTCTCTTGCTGGGTTCACCCAATGATACAAGCCCGGTATCATCACAAGAAGAATCATAGATTTGTGCAGGAGCTCCGTTTAGATCGAGTACACTTTCTGTAGTACTTAATTTGAACTGCACAGAGTTTTTATCTACTGATTTATTTATTTTTGTTAAAGTTTAGCTGTTAACACGATTCAGTAGGAAAAGATGTCAGCAAAACCGTGTACTCAAGTTACTACCCAACCCACATAATGTACTTTTCATGCAGCTCTAAATAAATGTATATAAATATAAACTCGCAGAAAATGCTTTCAGAAACATGGACCCAGGCATCATGTATCTGGGTGCAGTCATAAAGCACACGGTATTTACACACGGAAGTAATAAGCTGCTCTTCCATGTAGATGTGAGCGGGGCATTTAAACTCCTGTTTATGGGTTTCATACAGAAAAACTGTTTTTGACGCATCTGTCAATTAACTGTATTTTTAAGCTCTGATTGGTAATCACATGACTTGTGTCATGTGAAAGTTTCTTGTCGCCTCTCGTCGCTCGCCTGAAACTGGACTGAACCTGGATCTTCCATAGACCTTTTCCTTTACATAATCTTTCTTTTTTTTTTTTTTTTTTTTTTACTTCGCTGAGTGTAGATGCCCTTGACGGGAGGAATATCACCCTGTCCCCATCATCATTGGCTCTGGAGAGATCTTTTTTTTCCCCAAGATAGGTTCTAGGATTCCTTTCCATCCACATCTAAAACAGCAGAATCGGTTGTAAGATCGCTCTGAAAGTCTATTAACTGCTTGAAACTTCTACACCCAGACCTAAATGGATGCTCACTAGATGCCAAACAGTGTGTTTATGGGAAGGCATTAAAGCCTGGTGACTGGTGGTTCCTTGTTTTTTGTTTTTTTTCTTCTCCGAGTTGGGCTGTGTTTTCTCCTAGTTTTACACATAGTTACTTTGAATAAATGAAGAGAAGAAACAGGGAAGAGAAAGGCCAGACTGTAAAGCGTGAAGCTGACGACTGTGTTTATTATTGTACAAGAGCATAAACCACCAAAATGTGTAGTCACCTGACTACCAAACCCACATGTGACTGTTGCTCTAATCAAAAATTGCATCTAAACATTAGTTAAACAGTAATGTATTTACCACAGAAACCATAAAGATTGTTGGATCTATTGAAAGTTCAAATGTGGCCCAGACAACTCATAACATCTTATACTGTTATAAGCTGGCATACCTCATCAGCCTACGTACTGAGCTGGTCCACTACATGTCAGGACATACCTGAAGTCCTGCTGTTATGCTTCTCCAAGTGCACTTTTTACGGCGTGGTTTAGCGTATATAAAGTGGATCACTTTCACATATATAATAAAGACTAATAAACCTTGCCACTTGTTTGCATGCTTTGTGTGTACGCAAACAGGGTTGCTTCTAGTTTCATTCTGCTGTCCGCACTGTAAACAGAAGATCAGTTTTGTAGAATCAGTCTTGCCAAAAAACATCTCGGGAACATGTGATAGAACTGGTTTTACTGTGATGTGGACACGGATATCGATTCAAATCAGTACAGAACCAATTCTGTCACTGTATTGTGGACATGGCCTAAATGACCCAATGACAGACTGTCCAGATTTCCTCCACCTGCTGCAGTGCTTTCCTTATTGTTCTTGTTTACTTTTTGTTTATATCCTGTCTGCAAAGGAGAGGTTTGCATAGCAGACAGTGATGCTGTAGGTCTGACTGCTCTCTATGAAGCACGTGTAGGCGCTGGTGAGGATGAGTGTACACCTATTGGCTCTCATCAGCCTTCTTCGGAATTTGAGGTGCTGTTGTGCTTTGTTCACTAATGGTTATCTTTTGATTGACGATGTAAAGTTATTAGTGTTGTGCACTCAGGAAAATCCCAGGGTGTTTTGCTGAAATTAGTCACTGGAATTGATGATTCAAGTGGGGATGTTTTAATTTTTTTCTTTTTACACGTGACCACAATGCCAGAGCTGGGTTTTTTTGAGTTTACACCCGAGTCTAGTGGCTCATCACACCAAGAGTTTATCCCGATAACTGCAGCGTGAACTAGGAATTCAACTCCTCCTGGATGGGATGCTAATCCGGTGCAGGTTACCTTCCTAGTATTTTTACATGTACCGCTGGGTGGACAGAGGAACACTTGTGATTAAGACCTTAACCAGGTTTCTTAGCATGGTGGGGGTCTAATGGAAAGTCGAACCCACGACCTCTCGATCATGAGCACCCGAACCACTGCCCCACCGGCCCCATGTTGCTATGTAAAGTGTAGAAATGAGGTTAACTGGATGTGAGTGTATGATGAATGACCTAAACTGAGTGTGTAAAACTTGAGTCAGTAGCTGTTTCTTCAAACTGAGTTTGATGCATATACAATACAGTTATATTCAAACTGAGTTTGATACAAAGTGAGTTTGATACATATGTGCTAAATAAGAATGAATGCAAGTGAGCTCCTCTCCTCCCTACAGGGATCGAACAGGAAGGGCAACAATAGTGTGCCGCCCACCACACAGCTGCTGAAGGGGAAACAGTCTGGATCTCAAGCTCCTGTTAAAAAGGAGAAGAGGCAAAGCTCCTCTCGCTTCAGCCTCAGCAATAACCGGGAGCTCCAAAAACTGCCTGCCTTCAAAGGTATGTTCATGTATCTATATCAGATCATGCAAGCCATAACTGTAAAGATCAAATACTTGAAAAGTTCTCAAACACTGTCTTGAGTTTCTAAGAATATTTAGAATTAATTTTGTGAATGTTGTATTTAAATGAATTAAAGAAATTCAGTCATAAGAGGATAACACTCCTTCAACCCTTCATCACAGGTTTAAACTCTGTCATTCCTGTTCATTTAAATATCTTTAAAGTTTACCACTTCATTCAGTTCGTATTCTTTGAAATGCCTCCCACCAGAACATGGAACCGAGCAGGTGCTGCCTTAAATGTGCCTGCAATATAAATAAATGTCTTTATTGTGCTGGATTGTTAGCTAGCACACTTTCATTTACTTGCAAAAAGTTATACCATAATTTCCTCCGTTATCTCTGATGATCTTGAGAGATGTGTTCAAACCAAGTGTGTGCAAACAGTGCGTATCTGTATCGATACAAGTATCCAGGAAACAAAGAATGTGCGTACAGTACAGGTGCAGTATTCTCCACTAGTAAGCAATCCGGCGAGTACACGGATACGGAAACATGAACTGAGCAAAGATAAAAACCCAGAACAGCCTTAATTGAGCTTCCAGTGTAAATGTTAGTGTGCATGTTGCAGTGGGTGATAACGAGCACACTTTCATATGCTTGCATGCATTTCTGGGTTGAATAATTTATTTATACACATTTTCAGTTCAGAACAGGAGCATCAATTCATTTATTATGACTTTTTTTAACCTATTTATGGAAATGATTGATACGCTTAATGTTCAGTGTACTTTAGGCATGGACAAGCCATAAATTCAGTAGCTAGCCTTCTGGACAGTTAAAAGCTCCAATGTGCTGCCCAGTCACATGGTTTGGTTGCCTGGAAACCTAATTGATTAGGCCAAAATGTGGCAGCTAATGTAATGTAATAATGAATAATGAGTTAGTAGCTTATGTTGCACGTGATGTTTGCAACCTCAAGGAAAAATGTCAGGGTTTTGATTCTGTTCTTGTACGCAGCTCTGTCTGGTTAACAGCATTATTTTCTCTTGATATGTTTAACTGAAAGGTGACTGGATATTGTACTAGCTGAGGGATGTGACTGATTTTTGTTCTGCAGAGTCCTTTGTTTGTTTTTGCCACTGTTTCTGCAAACCTCTGATCCTGATTCTGAATTAATTTTTTTCAGACAGACAATGTGTGTAGTGCGATAGGATTAGTAGCATGCACTGTGCTTAAGCCATCGGATTGCAGAACACCATAGTAATTTTTAAACATATCAGATGAAAAAAGAAATTACATATTTTTAGATTTGGTTCATTAAGGAAAAAAAATTCCATTTAACAAAATTATTTTACTGCTTGTTGAATCTGCTTATCCGTTGAGGTTTCTCCACCCAACTCCCCCACCCAAAAAAAAAAAAAGTCTTAGCCCAGCCAGAGAATTTGCTTGTCCTGGGCACAGGGTTCACTGATTTGACGCTCCTATGTAAAATTCACTGGCTGTTTGACATTGATTCAAAGAGTAACAGCAGTAGCCGTTAGTAGATGCTCAAGTAATAACCAAGCCGAAGTGACTGAGTTTCTGTTTTACACCTGATGTGCACAACACTCAGTACCTAGATCATACTCTATTGCATCACTGAGAACAGTGCTTATGGGAAATAAGGTTAAACCCTTGGTCTATAAAAGGAAAACGTTTTATGCAATTTTTAAATAAATTAGATCACGAGTCATGTTCTTCTGTTTGTTAATTACATCCATGTATGTCTGTCGTTCCCCGGTAACCTAAACGGATACCTCAGTGATAAGCTGAATGATGGGTTGGTGAATAGGGATGTTTTAGTGTCAGGTTTTTACAGTTAGTGAAATGCTGTAGCCCACGCTGCTTTACTGAGATAAGGGGTTTTCCCTTTTAGCAATGGTAATGAACTTCACACACCTTTAACAGGTCTGGTGGTTTTCACACTATTGTAAAAATGCATCTTTTTTAATGCAGCATTTAATAGTTTTTTAAACACCAAACCTTCCCACAAGCTCATAATGGCCTGTTTGGCAGTTTTTTTTCACAGAGTTACTTGACCGTGACTTGTACTCAAGGCATGCCTTTTGAAAAATGTTTTCTTTCTTTTTTTTTTTTTTTTGGTGGGGGAAAAGTGAACTCTGCTCTGGTTTCAGCTGAAGCTTTTACAGAATTTCACATTTCACATGCTTTATAATGGCTCTTTATTTCAGCTGTCCTCTTTCAAATAAATGCACCTTATTTACTTGGTTGTAACAAAATTCCTGACAGAAAGCCCACCCGAGCATGTATCATTTATCTATTGACTCAAGAATCCAAAACATGTCTGTAATTTGTAACTGAGCATATTGAATGCCACTACATGCGTAAAAAATTCATCTATCTAGGTGAGGTACAGTAATGTTGGGGTGCTGTTTGATTTTTGACCCTGAGGTTTGTGTTATTTGGAATAAAGATAAAATCAGAATTTCCACTGTGTTCTTTTGCGTAGATGTTTCAGTTGAATCTGCTTTTCTCACGCTCTTGTTCTGAACTGCAGCCTTTACTCTACATATTTGTCTCCTTTCCTAAAGCTTATGCTTATGTTACATAAGCAGCCGTTATGAATGTTATGCAAATTAGGAAAAACACATTGTGCGTGTATTTACGTCAGTGAGGTATGGTACACACTTGGCGCTCATACGGCTAGTATGAAAGTATAAAGGTTAATAGAACAGGATTTGGTGTAGGACAGTGAATTAATGTTGGTTTTCTAGTGGGTACAGGTGTTTTAAATGAGCTGATAAGTTTATTTTCAGCTTTGCTCGTTTTTGATATCTCGGTTTATAGCGGCACTGTGCAGTGTGCCCCATACATGTGCAAATGTTGGAAAGCCATGAGCTCGATTTTGTTGTTGTGTTCCTGCTCACATGCGCACACAGGCTTGTGCGCCACCATCGTCGCTCACTGCACTTGCACTTCACAGATTGTTCTCCTACTTTACATGAGCATGTTTCTGTAAACTTGCACATGCAAACATTTTCAGAGCTTCACTTTTAAGCGATGTCTAAATATTTATATTATTCTCACAGGTACAGCTGCTATGAACGTTTGTTACTAAGCATCATACTAAATTCTCTTATGCTTCGATAATGATGATTTATGCACACATTTGTATAGATTTTTTCTTAGTTTATTATTATGTTTTTATTATGTTTTAGTCTGAGTGGGGGAAAAACCCCAAAAGAGAATGGCGAATAGCTGTTGTGTAATGGGAAATTCTACTCTCAAATTATTGTGCACGGGTTTTCAGTTTATTTCTCAGAATCTGTCCTGAAGAACACGATATTCCAAGTCTTTAAGTCACAGGCCTCTAAGAACACAATTTGATGACTGTAGTGAGGTGATTCGAATAACAAAAGCTCTTTTAGACCGAACCACATCATAGCCAATGCTTTTATCACAGGGCTTTTTCCCGGTACACAATCTGAGATTATATTCACCCTGGGTTACATGTTCCCCTTTTCACAGCATTATGATCAGGTCATGTGTTATGATGCAGATCAGTGTCCTTTTTTTATTTTGAACTTCACTCCTCTTAGTGTTAATATCAAAACAGATTGAACCAGCACAGTTTGAACTTGGTTTTCTATTCTATGCATACCAGTAGCTGTAATGCTGACAAACTGCCTTCATATCATTGCATGTTTTGGCACTTACTGATACTTTCTAATATATAATTTCTCAGAAGGCCATTTTCTCTTACTCTCCAGTACACTTGAAGCTTATTTTAGTTATATTAAAACATTTAAAACAGAATTGTAATTGGTTATTATTTTTAGCTCTGAATCTCTTTCCCATTTTTCACTACGGATATTATAATGTCACCTGACTGAAACATCTGCTATTAACACTTTTGTCTGAGCACTAAGCTAAACTTTGCGTTCCTTCAGTGATGACTGGGTGTGTTTCCTTTGCACTGGATCATCCGTACGTGTTCAAAAGAAGACTCGCTGCAGCGAGTGAGCTGCTGATGATGTGGTTTCCTGTCAGCACTTTGCTGCTTCTGTCTGGTTGCTTGTTTATCATAAATTTAACAAATGTGTCAAGGTTGCACCCTGGCAGAAATTCTTAAGTCATTCTTTTCCTTTCACAGTTAACAGTAAAAGTGTTGGGCTAGTTTTGACGGAAGACATGACACGTATGTAAGTGTCTTCTCTATAGTCACGGACCGTACACGTAAAACGCCTTGGGGCATTCTCTGAAACTGGTGCCATAAAGTGTGACATTGGGGTGAAATGTAATCCAGTTTATTTCCCCTCTGTATTGGCTATAAATTCATGAACCAATTTTACAAAGACAGTGAGAGAACTACTTCATGCACATAACGGTACTTTTATTAGTAACAAACAGGAATAAATCCATATGAAACACCAAAAACATCTTCAAATTCATTCATATACGGACACCAAATTCATACCATTTGTTTTTGGGGAATAAATTAATTGGTGCTTGAGTACGTGTGAAATCAGTCCACTTCAGGAGGAACTCAACTGTACATTGAACAGCGTCACATGGAACCTCACCCTTCACAGGAAAAATGGGTTGGTCCTGTATGTAACTGGCACGGACACCATTGTTTACACACGGAACCGTAAATTGATGTACGAGCCTCAGTCCAAAAAAGGAATAAATAAATAAATAAACAAAACAGGAATTTCTACTTTGGTATAGAAATTTTAATGCAAGATCTTTATTTCAAACTACTATTTACACTTTGAGTTGATTCTTCAGCGTTAGCGTGGCATGAAACATAAGTAATGAAAAAGTCACAGGTTTCGTCCTCACATTGCAACCAGTTTTTCAGAAAATTGTTATTAAATTTATATATATAATTTTTTGTTTGTTTGTTTTCTTTCCTGCTGGATTTATCTGAATTATTTTGTCTGACATGTTGTATGTGTCCATGTGGTATGTTTTTATGCAGGGATTGCTCTTTTAATTCTTTATATTTTTTTGGAAAATATTAGGTTCAAAATGTGAATCATTAAATTTGACGCAGTTTCAAAGAATGACCCACATTACAAAACTAAACTTGAACTATGGCTGAATTAGAAGTGTCCTCTAGTAAGACCCTGCTATCTGTGTGAATGTCCAACAGTAATTTTATGAATGAGTAGAGTAATGGATGAAGCTTTAATGGCTGTGTTTACCATAAATTTCAGTTGTTGTTGTCATACATGGTTTTCATGTGCATTCTACACATCCCTCAGATGTCTAGGCTTAATGTAACTGTTAAATATTGTGATGCATTAGACACAAATGTTTTGATAGCCAGAGACCATCTGCACATAGTCAGCTGTACTTTCCTTTCAAACCTCTGTCTTCAGTTGTGTAGTCAATACCCCCCTCCCTCCTTTAAGCTTACCATCCAATCGCAAGCCTTCTCGGCTTGCAGTCGTGAGGTCCGGTCATGTGACTGTGGCCAGCCAATGGTGCACGGCTCTTTGTAGATGACATCACTAGCGAGCTGTTTCCCTCCAGCTTGCAGTGGAGCTTCATTTTCTGCTGAGACGGCTGGTGCTGAAATGGAGGCTAGCTCAAATCGCTGTAGGTGATCCGCCTTCTCCCTCCTACCCTCCTCAACTCCCTCCCTCTTGGACGGACAGATAGGTGTTGACATGCTCTAAGGAGGGGAGCAAAGATGGTTTTGGACACACCAAGCTCAAATGGGCCTTTTCAGCCTTTGGCCCTTACGCATTTCAGAGGTGAGCCGTTCCACTTCATTGTCTGTAGATGGGGGTAGGGGTAAGACTGCCTCTTAAGAATGCAGTGTCTGTGTTTGTTGTAGTAAAAGGGAGATGTTTGTTTTTAGGATCTGATTAGATTGGAAGGGTTGGTTTGTCTTGTCTGATGCTGTTTTTATCTGTGTAAGAAGGGGCTGGGAGTCTGCTACATGTTGCAGATAAATAGATGAAGAAAGAGCAGTTGTGATGTAGTTAAGTGTGAGCAAGGATGTAGTATGTAGACGAGGGGGTTGGAGCTGTTTTACTGTCTTCTGCCTCTCCCATCCCCCACTGGCACTGTTGATGTCAAAGGAAGTGAGGTCACAGCTTGAGGAAGTGTGTCGAAGTGGGGCTTTGAAAAGCTATAGGATTTTGTGTAGATTCTGCTGATATGTTTTTATGGAGGAAAGAGGAATGTGCTCCTTTCCTGCTTCTACCCCGCCTTCAACTCACCAAGCATTCATCTTGAAATTTCCTGTTCATTTGTTATTTAGGGTTTATCTGGTTTATGTTGAGGTCACTCACGTGTTTGTCTTTGTCATTATCGTTTAACACGCTTGAACCCCGATAAGTGCAGTTCAGGATTCTTTTTACGATTGTGTTGATGCTTCTATATCCTTTATATCTGTCTAATTGTTAAACACTCCTGGCAATGCTCTGAAGTCGGTCATGTTCGTTTGAGGTATTCAATTCTTCTGGTAGTTTGGTATGTAGCCCACACCCTGCAGTAGTTTGTAACTAGACCCCTTCATCAGTCCTGCAACCCTGCACATACAATAGCCGAAAAAAAAACATGCAAAAACACGTCCGGCTGCTGTGCAGAGGTGAGGTGAGCAGTCAAGCATTAACCGTGTAGAAATGTTATTTTTTTTAAGCTTGTAATCTTTATAGTAGTCCTCTTGGCGTAAAAATATTAGGTTAGATGTGTACAACCCCTGACATTTATTATGGTATCGCCAAAGAGGAAGTTCACCCAGCCTTTTTACTTCATAACAAGTAAATCATAGATGGGTCACAAAACAATTTTCATTTAATAGCTGAACGCTTTGGCTTCATGAAGTGCACCTCAAAAATTCTAATAATAAAAAAAAAACAACCTAACACATAAATATGGTATCCTGAGTACAAAAATCAATAATTTAGTTCTTTTATGAAATATTTTGTGCTCCTCATTTGGCCTGAATTCTCTGAGGCATGCATTTCTTAATTTAAAACAATATTCTCCAACTTGGTGTAAGGATTTGACAGGTTATATTGGACCCTTATATTGGACCAATTTCTTCTTATTTTCCACCATATCCTTTCAATCAGATTAAGATATTAATTTATTAAGCTGATCTGCTCCTCCAGAAATAAAACTTTTAGCATCTTTGCTTTGTAGCGAGATGCAGCATCATCATCTTTTGGAAAAATTGCATCACCTCCAAACCTGAGTGAATAATTAAAAAAAGAGTATCTAAAATTTCAGTGCACCTGAGTTTGTTGTATCATAAATAAGTGGAGAAATCGGAGTCTCTTCTTTCTTCAGACAGCAACAAAATATATGCTTTTTCTTGTATACAAAAGTAAAATGGGAGGAAATACCTGTGAAATGGTGAAATGATCATACGTCTATATATCATTGTTTCATTAGAACGCAACCAGAGAAAAAGTTTGTTCTTTGGCCTAAACAGGTGTGATTGATGATATATTTTTTTAAGCCCACTCTGTTTTTTTGGTGGGGATGATGTTTTTCAATGCTTATTGATTTTTATTTTCTACCCTGACACTTTTTATGGCTTCCTTGTTCTACCTGAATGTTTTTTTTTTTTTTTTTACCTTTTATGTTTTGTTTATAATTGAACCAAATTTTAGACAGAACTGGATGGTTTCAGTGTCATCTGAGTCTGATTTCAGTGTCACGTTTGTACCAATTGATGACTGATCGCGTCAAACTTTAGCACATCAAACTTTTAAGGTTAGACAGTTTTAACAGACTTTTCACAGTAGTTGAGCTGATAGAATTTAAATATTTAAGTAGTTTGTTTAACCTGGAACAAAACCTGGTCTATAATACTAATTGGACTTTATCAGGAATTATGAATCCATTCCTTTGGTTCAGGTTCAAGTTTCTGAACTGCAGTGTTTAAGCAGAAAGGAAGGCCACCGCTTATTAATTTAGATTCAAATCCAGACACTACTTCAAGTAACTATGGTGCATTCATGGTGGTGTAATACAGTCTGTAAAAGTCTCCTTCACCTGGCTGGCTCACCCACATAATTGTGTCAGTATGTGAATTCATCAGTCACTTTCAGCCCAGTGGTAAACAGGAGAATAAAAACTTCACCGATTCAGCCAGTAATATCATTTAACTTGAAATGAAGTTAGCCCAGATTTATTTATTTAATTAAGGCAGCTCGGGAGAATAGTGGTTAGCATTTTCGCCTTGCAAGAAGGTCCTGGGTTCAAGTCCCAGGCGAGGGCATTTCTGTGTGGAGTTGACATGTTCTCCCAATGCTTGCAGCGGTTTCTCTGGTTACTCCGGTTTTTTCCCCATGTCCAGAGGCATGCATATTAGGTTAATTGGCCTCTCCAAATTGCCACAGCTGTGACCCCAGCCTTTTCCAGAGACGGCTGAGCCATCTTATGACCTTGCGAAGTAGTTAGGAAAATGAATGAATATTAACATGTATAAAAATACATTTCATTCATTTATTTTCCTAACTGCTTTAGTAGTTTATTAGTATTTTTTGTTAATCATACCTGTTAATTTTTATCAACACGTTTGTGCTGGTGACTCCCCAAAAACTTTGCCACCTCCTCACTCAGAATTCTATATAAAACATACTACAGCAGCCTCTGCTTCTCTACAGAGTGTATGCAGAAGATATGAAAATCCTTTTAGTTTTGCTGTACATGTTGCATTATCTGATTTGTACCTCGGGAGCTGTTTTCATGGTGAGCTCCAAGGCTGAAGTGTGGTTAAACTTACTGCTGCTCAGGGGGAATTTCCATATTTTTTTACTTTGAAGAAATAAGTCCAGAGGGGATGGTAAAGTGTGTAACCTTTATCAGCCATTCTCTTCAAACAAACAAAAATAAGTAGCTAATGGAGTAAAGGTGCTGAAAAGAGGATGGAAGTCACTCTCTATTTCGCTTTGCATACAAAAATAGTTTTACAAAAATAACCATAATACAATGTAACTCATAGTTCTTTGGCCTTAACTTTTCAATGTTCAGTGCCGCAATAATTTTACATTTATTATTCATAATGTCTATCAAAGGCACATAAGAGAACCTTAACTGTACAGCTGTCTGCTCTCTTGTATAAGCAGTGCTGCACACTGCAACTTTTTTTTGTTTGTTTGTTTTTATTTTTAACTTGACGTTTAAAACTCCTCTGTACCTTTCTGACCTGTTGGTGTAGATGTGCCCCCAGCGGAGCAGGAGAATCTGTTTGTGCAGAAGCTGCGCCAGTGCTGTGTGCTCTTTGACTTTGTATCCGACCCACTGAGTGACCTGAAATGGAAGGAAGTGAAGCGGGCGGCACTCAGCGAGATGGTGGAATACATCACGCACAACAGGAATGTTATCACCGAACCCATCTACCCAGAGGTGGTGCACATGGTGAGTTTCTAACCATCATTTACATCTCTGATCCATTCAAACAGAACCAGAATGTAAAGGATAATATTTTTCATCACTATTGAAATTAAACATTACATTTGTTAGCATTACATGGCAGTGTTACAAACAAGCTCGGATATAACCCAGACATGATTATTCTCCTGATTGTAATTCTGTTTAACAAACTCCTGCAAAGTAGTGTATATTTTTGTCAGGGTAAAAATAAATTCATTGAATGTATGTACAGCTTTTTAATATTATAAACAAAATGCTCCATATTTTAAAAATAAATTAATTATTATATAAATTTTCCCACGAGTTCCAGACCTCAGGAAAATGAATGACTGAAGCATAAAACAGCTTCATAACAGTGTGAGTCTAGAATGCCTGTTTTTTTTTTTTTTTTTTTTTTTAGGCTCTGTAGATTGCAGTAACAAAGGGGCTGGTGTTACTTAAACAGTGCTGAAGATCTGGTTTTAACTTTTATAGCATGGTTGTATAACCCTAACCTATAATGCATGTCGGCCAGTTCTGTCTGGAGCTATCGGTCCCAGTGCCCATATATTTTGTGTGTTGTGTAGATTTAGGACCTCTGGTGTTTGAACAATGTAGTTGCATTGGCTGCAGAATTCATATAATCTACACATTGTGAATTACTGATTCACGTGTTGCATACTGTACATTCTTTTTACGTTATAGTGCATCATGTCATAATGTGTCAACATACACCTAATTAATACAATCTTTATCCCAGGTCTGTTAATATAAGTGATTACATCATCAAAATATGGTGTTAAAGTTAAATTATGGACCATGTTCCTTTCTAACAGGGTGTGTTGATTATTGTTGATGAAAGTAACAGTCAGAGAAAGATTTGAAAATGAAGCAGGAAAGCCTCCGTTTAAGAAGTACAGAATGATTACGTTCATCTTATTGAAGCCAACACAATCATTATGTTTTAGCTGAATTTGCATACTTGGGTGGTATGCCTCTCTCATTAGGATTTTTTTCGATGAAGTGATGGAACATACAGATGATTTAATGCAAGTACCTGTGTGTGACTTTCCCCAGAGAGGTGAAATTTGAACAGACAATAAAGCCGCCTTTCAGATACCCACTAGCTCTTGGCATGAATCCACTTAGTGGGAGATTACTCCCAGTTACGATCATCACTTAATACATGATTTATTATTCGCTTGGTGCAGTCAGAAGCTATCCCAAGAACCCAACGCACACCTAGGGACAGTTTGACGTAGCCAATCCATACTCTGGCTTGTAGTGTAATGAACTCCACGGAAACCTACTTAGACCTACAGAACATGTCAAAACCCCACCCAGAACATGACCTGAGATTCAAGAGGAAGAAGACTCCTATTATTTGTCACATATTACAGTGGAAAGAAGCTCTGCCATCCAGGAGGAACTCAGAGTAGAATCGCTGCTCTTTCGTGTTGAGAGGAGCCAGTTGAGGTGGCTCGGGCATCTGATTTGAATACCTCCTGAACGCCTCCCTGGTGTGGTGTTTCAGGTATATCCAACCGGGGAGAGACCCCGGGGTCGACCCAGAACACCCTGGAGGGACTATGTCTCTCACCTGGGAGCACCTCGGTGTCCCCTCGGAAGAGCTGGAGGAAGTGGCTGGGGAGAAGGTTGTCTGGACCTCACTGCTTAGGCTGCTGCCCCTGAGACCCAACCCCAGATCAAGCCTGTTAAGAAGCCGGGTCCAGAACATAAACCCTAAGTTAGTACCTGTGGAGCACAGGGGTTTAAGGGCCTTGCTCAAGGGCCCAGCAGTGGCAAATAGGCGGTACTGAGGCTTGAGCTCCTGACCTGTTGATCTGTAACCCAGAGCTGTAAGGTCACTCGGCTAACTCCTGCACCACCACTGTCACCATGTTAATAACTTTTTTCCTGTTGATGAGGGAAATGAGGGAACCGTGCTGATTTATATTCATAATGTTGACATTCAGAGTAAGCTATCCACGTTTAAGTTTGTCACATGGTGTGTCCTGCCTTCACACTTTCTTATTACCGAAAAACACTTTAAAAAAACAAACAAAAAAAAACAAAAAAAAAAAATTTGAGAATAAAGGTGCCCATATGAGGGTACTTTAAAGTTCCTTTTTAACTTATGTGCATTTGGTCAATTGATGCTCAGGCTTCCTTTTGCAGGAGGTGGTCATGTCTTGAGCCTCCTGATAGTCATCAGCATGGTTGATTTTGTCAAACTTCACAGTTTGGGGAAGCAGGTTGGGTGAGTAAGGTGCATGGGGCAACGGTTCAAAGCCACTGCCACCAGTTCTGTGCGGACGGACACGTCCTGGAGCAACGTCACATCAGCGCTGCTTTTTTTTCTTTTTCTTTTTTTCCCCAGAAAATCAAATAAGGACAACATTTAGAGGTTATTTAGACAGTGATATAAATCTTTATAGTATGCAGTTATTCCCCTTGTTTCTGGATGAGGTCGAGAACGTTTTTGAAGCATCTGGTAGTCTTAAAAAGCTGAAGATTGTGTGAGAAGCATACTGGTTGTAGTGATTTCATTATATCGATGTTTTCTTCTGTATTTGTGTCCTTTTAAAAAATAGCAAAAGGCAAACACTTTGGTGAAGCAAAAAGTATGCTTACTTGTTGATTTAATATGTTTTTCCCTAGGGGGCTTATTTATTCTACTGTTCCAAGGGTTTTTGTTTATAATAATGGTACATCAGTGTTCTTAAAATAATAAGGCTTTATTTGTTGTATTTTTTGGTCATGGACTGTTGGTTCAGCTGGAGTGCTTCGGTCGACCTAGCCACGGCTGTCTGCTGCCAGCATTACCAAATTCTGTGATGAATAACGTCCCTTTGATATTTATCAGACACAGCCTACATGTTAAGCAGGAAACCACTTTTAATCGAAGTGCAAATTGAATCATTCTTCTTATTCTGCCCCTGTTTAATCCGTGTAGCATAAAAAAACTGTAAAGCTTCCAATATCAGCATGATAATATACTCGTACACTAGAGTTCCCTCGTCCCGTCCCCTTTAGAACAGCAACACTTTGAAGTTTTTTGCTTTCATCATCAAAGTATAAAGATGATCCGAGCCCTAAAGAGTGCAAATCTTCTGTTTATCGTTTTTGTGGGGAGACTGTGTTACTGTTGTCCGACCAGATAGTAATTAGGGTTCAGTTTAATGAAAAAAGAAGCTATTTATTCAGCACAAGGTCATGTGGCTTTTTTGTCCACCATGTGCATATTAAGGCCACATAGTACGATGATGCTGTAGGCTAGAATTTGTAATGACAAGCCTGGAAAAAACATCAGGTGCTTTGACTCCACAGAACACCAGTTTTCTGCTAACAGAAAGCGAGATACTTCAAGTGCTATTTTTTGTTTCATTTTTTTTGTAAGAAATGCCTTTCGGTCTCAAATACAAAGACGATCTGTTCGTCTTCACAAAAACACATTTAGTGCAGAGTCTTTAAGGTAGGAGTGGGGAAAAAAATCATGGTTCTTGAAGGCATTTCTCTGATGTACAGGGTGTGTCATGTTTTATGTTTCTTCACAAAATAAATACAGTGCTGCTGCAATTAATCAGAAATACAAACAGTGCATTTGGTTGGTTTCGCTCCATGACAGTGGACTAGCCAGATGAAAATGGAATGGATCAGTGGAAAGAATTTAAAGTGCGCTTACTTTGGGAAAATTTTGTGTTTCATACATGATCGTTTTAAAGAGCTAGTAATACAAATTACACTCAGGTACACTTTAAGTACTTGCTTGTTATGACCTTATTGTTAAACTGTTTAAAAGTTTTTGAGTAGCAGTGTTCTAAAAATTTAGGGTAGACTTACCACATTTACCTTCAGTCTGCTCAGGCTGTGGAGAGAACATGATGGTGACACTACACAGGTCAGGTTCAGGACTGTCATTTCTCCCAGTGCTTGCTTTCTTTCTTTCTTTCATTATTGATAAAGCAAATCCATTTTTACTTTGAATACTAAACTGGATCCTAAAAATTAGTTTGCAGCTAATTTCATTATCAGTTGGTTTGGTCTGTCCATGCTGTCTTAGAGCTGGCCTACATCATATGACAGAAGAACAAAGTTGGGCCTTTTGATTGCTCGTTGACCGAATTCAGGCGATTTTCAGCTTGACCAGTTGGAACACTTTCAAACGTATCAGTCAAACTCATACACGTGATGGTTTACGGTGAGCTCACAGCAGTGTGTGTGTGGATGTGCACTTATTGCAGTATAATATAATATTGTTTATGGCTAAAGATGGATATAGAGGAACAATCTCATGTAATATCAAACGTTAAAACAATCACCAGCCTGCTGAACATGAGCAGTGTTGGGAAACTTGCAAAATCAAAGCAGCACTAATTTCAGCTCTGGCTTTGCTGCTGCATGAAGTGACCTACATATGCTGTTTGTTTATTATTATTATTTTTATTTTTATTTAAATAAAAGAATATGGAATATAGTTCTCAGGGCTCGAAAAATTTTCTGGAGCCTTAGTGCCCGATCAGGCAACCTTGTTCTTGTGATTTTTCATTTTTTGGTGCCCGGTAGTTTTTTCTTGGTGCCCGAATATAATATGTAATT
>JAOUQZ010000008.1:19781333-19802993 GCA_028564935.1 Neosilurus hyrtlii | reverse complement strand
AGTTTTTGAAGACGGGAATCGGGTGCCCGGTCGGGCATGTTGTACTCTGCATTTTATTGATTTTTGGTGCCCCTGTCCTCGGACAGGGTGCCTGCAGGCATTCGGGCACCCAATTTTTCGAGCCCTGATAGTTTTTGCTGATTCTGTTCCACTCTCTTTATGCATGCATATCACAATAAACGGTTACTGAAATGCATATACTGTATGTTCATGAGTGATGATCAATAATAATGGAAAATATGTTAATTCTAGGCAATTCTGAACCCACAATTTTTGGACTGAGAAATCTGGGTAAATATCTTCCTAGCAGGTGACAGTTAAGAGAGAAAAAGAGACGAGCATATGCAGGGAGATCCAACGGGTGACAGATCTGAAAACCTAAACTACAGAAAGCTCACATCAGCATTTTCTCATAAAATAATGAATTACAGTGCAGACTTTGCTGCCTGAACCTGTACAGTGTTTTGGTTTAAAGAACTCTGAACGCTGTGCTCTAAAGGTCATGTAATGTTTCTGTGGTTGGTGGTTTGATGTTGATGACACAAACACTACACAATGCACAAGGAACTGTAGACCTTCTGTTCCAGTTCAAGGCTGTAGTTTCTGGGCTGAAGTTTCACAGGGGAAGATGGCAAACTTGCATACTTGTGTTTTCTGGTGCATTCTGCATGACCAGCTTCGTCCCTTATACATACATCCTTATAGCACTTGGAACATCCTTAGTATAACCTATAGTACATCCTTCCTATTGTGACATACAGGCCTGTCTCTGATTAAACACAGATGGGGCAGTGAAATGTAATACAGATTTACTGATAGGGTGTGTAGATGGATGGATGTGTGTTGATAGTTTATAGGCTATTTTTTAGACTGATACTAAAAGTCGCTCTGACAATAAGGCTGATAATCATTAAATTAAAATGTTTCCAGGTTGAAACTTTTGCATTTTATTGTTTATATTTTTACCATGTTTTACCATTATTGTAACTAGTGGTTTAATAAAGTAATATTTTCTCTTTAGTTTGCAATCAACATGTTCAGGACATTACCGCCCTCATCCAACCCGACTGGGGCAGAATTTGACCCAGAGGAGGATGAGCCCACGTTAGAGGCTGCCTGGCCACACCTGCAGGTACACATGCGCGCACACACACACACACACACACACACACACAATTTACCTTCAACACCTATCCACACTTAATTATTCTGGACTGTTTTTCCTCAGCTCGTCTATGAGTTCTTCCTTCGGTTTTTAGAGTCTCCAGACTTCCAACCAAACATAGCCAAAAAGTACATTGACCAGAGATTCGTCATGCAGGTATGACCCCGCAGTGCATGTTTGCAGTGATTTTCTCAGATAAAGTGCAAGTCCTATAATAGTGGTTTATTTTCAGCTCTTAGAACTTTTTGACAGTGAAGACCCTCGAGAAAGAGACTTCCTAAAAACCACTCTGCATCGCATTTATGGCAAATTTCTAGGCCTTAGGGCCTACATCAGGAAGCAGATTAATAACATATTCTATAGGTGGGTATTGTATACGTGAATACATGTATTACAGCACTCTTGAGTTTTATATTTCACATATCTGATAATGGTAATTAATGTCTATAATTTGGTTTCAGGTTCATTTATGAAACAGAGCATCATAATGGAATAGCAGAGTTACTTGAAATCTTAGGAAGGTATGTGTCGTCTGTTCAGGAAGAATTAAATGAGTGATTTTTGTCTGTCAGTGCAGCCTTCTTTCAGGCTTGTGCTTTGAATGTGCTTCTGTTATTTCAGCAAAAAGATTGATTATACTGACTCATTTAATATGTCTCTATTTTTCAGCATAATCAATGGGTTTGCCTTACCACTGAAAGAAGAGCACAAAATATTCCTGTTGAAAGTTTTGTTGCCTTTGCATAAAGTCAAGTCTCTGAGTGTTTACCACCCGCAGGTACGAGCTGTCTTCTTTTTGTCTCTCTGCTTGTATTGATTTTCCCTTCTTTTCAGTGTGATGAAATATTTAATAAGTCAACACTGTAAACGTGAATGCAGTGTTTAAAATTACCCTGATATGAGGCACTGTTTGACAGGAATATACTTTTTATGCTTTTTAAGAGTTGGCGGTGTATAATTGTTGCTAATAAAACAATAAATGCGATTGTATCTGTAAAGGCATTGAAATGACACATCAAAACAAAGTTACATTTAAATTTTCACATAGCAGTAAAAAGCAAGGTTCTGTCATTACTGAACGATATATATGACATGCTTAGACTGAGGAATGTGATTTAAAATATATTGCAATTTTTTCCCCTGCATTTTTTAATCTCCGCTAATTTCAGTCATATCCAATTCCCTCCCTGTCATACACAAACATCACCAACCAGGGAGTGGCCTAAGCTTGCACAAAAAAAATGCTACCTGAAATGTGATGCTGCCACCCGCCTCTTTATGAACGGCTGTGCATGCACATTTGGAGGCAGTCTAACACGTATGGATTGAACGGTGATCACTGTGAGTGACATGACCGCTTCCTCCTTCCCTCCAGTGACAGCTCAGCCAATCAGCTCCCATGGTCTCCCAGTTGTGGATGGCTGCGGCTTAACCTGGATTTTAACTTGCAAACTCCAGGTTGATAGGCACCTTGTCGATGTGCCACTCGGGAGCCAGGATATGTATGGCAAATTTTAGTAAAGATACTTGTTACTTATATATATAGTGCTGTAAAAATTATCTTTTTTGGACAAAAGAACATGTCAGTTAACTCTTCAGAAGTATCCAGGTGTCAGGGTACACTCATAGGGTCTTGTGCACAACTATAGTCAGTTTGGGCACCTGTCACACAAGGTATTTGTTCTTGAGCCCCAGTGCTTCACGTCTGCTTTGTTTTTATTTATTTATTCATTTATAATTTTTGCTCCAAAACTATACACCCATATTCCCTTTGCTTTTGTTCTGACTAAGACATTTTTACCCTTCTGCCCAATGGGCATGCATCTGTCTGTCTGTCCACAATTGCATCCATCCTGTGCACTAACTCAAAAGCGCCATCACCGACCACTATTTTTGGTGTGGATGTTGGGACTGTGTAACTGTACAAGGCTATCAATTTCCGTCACAGTCCGCTGTCCAATATGGCCACCGCAGCTGACCTCTTCAATTTGCATTCCATGCTCTCGCTCAAAAACTGCATCACTGATCATCCACATTTTTGGAGTGGGTGTCAGGACTGTGTAACGACACAAGCCTATCGATTTTCGTGGCAGTTTGATATCCACCACAATATGGCCACCACAGCTGCCATATTGAATTTACATTCAGTGCATTACCTTGAAAATGGCCTCTTTTGGACTGGGCATACCTTTTATAATATGGTGCATAGGCTGAGGGGTGTTGCCTGCTGTGTGGGACTATTTTTTTCTATTGCTTTACATTTATATTTATGGTGTTTGGCAGACACCCCTATCCAGAGCAACTTACATTTATCATTTATTCATTTATACATTTATTGACAGACACCCCTATCCTGAGGAACTTTACATTTAACTCACTACTGTGCAACTGATGGTTAAGCGCCCTACTTAAGAGCCCAACCGTGGCAGCTTGGTTGTACTGGGGTTTGAACCCGCTGACCTTCAGATCGCTAATCCAGAGCCTTAACCACTGAGCACAGCTACCCAGCCTTAGGTGCTTTAGTCCTGTCCTTTCCACTTCTTACCCGATGTTTGCTCCCATATCTCACATCTACTGTCAGAAAATTGTACAATTATATGTTTAATATTTATTATTTATTATTATCTAGCCAGCTAGATCGCCTCAGGGAAACTTCACAAACATGAGTATATAAATAAGTACATTTTTAAAGCCTCCCCAGCAATAGTACTTTCCATTTGTACATATACTGACATTCCAATTTACAAAGGAAAGTAGCAGCTAAATCATACGGTTACCATTAGGATTGGATAATGTACAGTACCACCATTCTCACTATGCTTTTCATGGCACTAAACTGCTTTCTGTCTGTGCTTCTTTTGTAGTTGGCGTACTGTGTTGTACAGTTCTTAGAGAAGGACAGCACTCTGACAGAGCCGGTATGTTCAGCCTTCTTTCTGACACCACATAAATAACCAGTAAAGTATGACTTGTCTGTAGGAGTGTAGACGTGTATATTTATGGAATGCTCAGACTTCATGACACAAAGACATGACACTTGTTGATGCAATAGAACATCTCACTTTTGTGCTGTCCCATCTGTGTTAGCACACCCATCCATGTGCTTTATCTCAATAAATTACATGAACGAACTTACTGGCTTCAGGTAATATGACTTCATAGACGTCTCAATGGACTTTATTATATATGTGTGACAGACATAATTATGAGCTAATTGCACCCCACTGCTGCCAGTTTGATCACATATTTGTTATGCAGAAGCTTGTAGATGTTTTATTTATTTATTTTGTTTCCTTCCCATGTAGTGTGTATTTTTAAATTACGTACTTGGGGCTGTTATTTTAACAGGTGGTTATGGCTCTTCTGAAGTACTGGCCAAAGACCCACAGCCCAAAGGAGGTGATGTTCCTTAATGAGCTTGAGGAGATCCTGGATGTAATCGAGCCCTCTGAGTTTGTCAAAGTCATGGAGCCTCTCTTTAGGCAATTGGCAAAATGTGTCTCCAGCCCGCACTTTCAGGTCAGACTGCACTGTTTTCAAAACCTACACACTACACTGGGTGACTGTATAAATGTCACTGTTATATTTTTAATTTACTTAATTATTGATTGATCTGAGAGATATTTTTCAGTTGTTAGGGTTCAGATTGTTCAGTGTTAGTTATATCTGCTATGACCAATAGGGGCAGCCGTGGCCTAATGGTTAGAGAAGCAGTTTTGGGACCAAAAGGTCACTGGTTCGATTCCTGAACCAGCAGGGAAAATGTGTGGCAGTGGGGAGAGTGAGCAGTACCTTCCCTTCCTCCACATTCATGTGCCCTTGAGCAAAGAACCTGACCCCCAGCTGCTCTCCGGGCACCTCAGTGTGTGGCAGCCCTCTGCTCTGAGTGTGTGTGTATGTGTGTGTGTTTGTGTGTTCACTTTGGATATGTTAAATGCAGAAGGCAGATTTCTTTTGTGGGAATAAATACAGTATTCATTCATGCATTTTCTACGCCATTTAATCTTAATTAGGGTCGATGGGAGGCTGGTATCTGTCTCAACTGGCTTTGGGCACGGGCAGGGTACACCCTGAACAGCTCGCCACACCATTGCAGGGCAACCAACATACAACCATTTACACACACACACTCACACCTAGGGGCAATTTGGAACAGCCAATTAGCCTGCTGCGCAAGTTTTTGGACTGTGGCAGGAAACCCATGCAAGCATGGGGAGAACATGCAATCGCTACACAGAAACGCCCAAGCCCTGGAATCAAACCCAGGACCTTCTTACTGTGAAGTGAACATGCTAACCATTGCGCCATCGTGCCGCTAATTAATACAGTATATCAGAATAATAATAAAAAACCCATTTTATTAACAGTAGTACGGACAGTACTTAACCAGCGAATCTTAAATGGTATAGCCAGTATGCTTTTAGATTTGTTTAGCATATTAAGGGAATAAGATGTATGCATTAGGATTGTCATGCTGCATTTTTGTGGTTGTGTAATTGGTTTTGCATTATTCTAACTTATAACAGGTTGCCGAGCGAGCTCTGTATTACTGGAACAATGAGTACATCATGAGTCTGATCAGTGACAATGCAGCCAGAATCCTGCCCATCATGTTTCCGTCGCTTTACCGCAACTCCAAAACCCACTGGAACAAGTGAGTCACATTCTGTTACAGTAGACCTTCTCTGGCCTCTTTTAAATGTAATTCTCTTTTAAGTTTTGGATGTAGTTTCCAAGTAAAGTCACGAGGTTGAAAAAACAAAAAAAACAACTGCTCTAATCCTGTAAACAAAGAACAGTTTGAAAATTATATTTATACAATTTATTTATGTATGAAAATTCTCTGGGTCTTGGTTGTGGCTATTTTTATCGATTCCATTTATAAAAAACAAATTGACTTTAATTCAGTACACAGTCTATTTCCAGGCTTCAGGGTGTATTTTTTTCCCCCACCACGGTGTTTATATGTTAACGGTGCTTGAGTTTTATTGTTTGATGCAGTTGCACACAATTTGCCTTTGATATCAGATCTTAAGCAGACATTTGGATTGGCATTAAATCATCTTGCTTTCCTTTCCTTCAGGACAATCCATGGTTTGATCTACAATGCTCTGAAGCTCTTTATGGAGATGAATCAGAAACTCTTCGATGACTGTACACAACAGTTCAGAGCAGAGAAGAACAAGTATGAAAGTTTCCACCACCACCTCAGTTTGCTGTCCTCTTTAGCTTTTCCCAAACTTCTCTCTTTTATCTTCTAGAGAGAAGCTAAAGTGGAAAGAGCGTGAGGAAGCCTGGATAAAGATAGAAAACCTCGCCAAGTCAAACCCCCAGGTGAGTGTCTTCTCCTTATGTAACTTATTTGTAAAGACAAAATGCAGGGTGAGGATTTGATAGCAGCCTGATGCAGTTAAAAGCACCGTCTTCCTCTGAACATTAGAAAGGCTTCTGTGAAACCTGTGAGTTCCACTGCAAGCTTTTTGGGCAGGATTTGTATAGTGACACTATATTTGATGCTTTCGAACACATAAAAGGTGTTGCTTACTTAAAAAAAAAAAACAACAAAAAAAACCCCCAACAACAAAGAATTAAATTACAGCCTAGGAGCTTTAATTTAAAGGTCATTGCATCTGACTTGGTTTAAAGATTTTGGAATTTCAGTTTTTTATGTTTTCACAGGACTGATAAGGACCTAAATTGGATGTATTGGTTTAACTGCGCTTAAAGCCATTATCTTGCAACTCCAGGAGATTAAATTAAAATGGAAAAATAAAGACATTAAACTGTATTGTTTTGTTCTTTTAAGCAAAATTGTGTAAAATCTACTTGAAGTATCAGTTCTGTACCAATACTGGTGTTGCATATTATTTCTTTGTGTCAGAAAAACATGCTCGCCAATTCCATTACTGAAAAAAAGAAATCACTGAACATTAGGTAATACATATATGTATGGTAAACAATCCAGACGATTCAGCTGCTATTTTACTGCCGCACCAGCTTCACCTTCAGGTGGATTGTTGGTTTATTCCTATTTGTGTGGATTTTTGTGTTGCAGTTCCTCTTGTATATTGACTCAAACAGTTTGAGTAGCCCAATGGAGATAGAAACAGACAGCATAGGAATAGATGATGTCACAGCACTCAAAAAGACAGTAGAAGAAGAAGCTACACAGGTAAATACCACCACTTATTGAGATTGTTTTATTATAAATAATTGGCACAATTTTACCTTGCCAACAGCTTTTAATTGTTTTGTCAGTCAGAACTGTGGAAACATTAAAATTTTTTATATTTAAATTTCTTTCACTAATTGCTTGACAACAGCCTAGTCAACAAGAAATTTTGGCCATGCTTAAAAATACTTTAAATTTAAAGGTAAACTTGCTTGTTAAAATTCAGTGCAGTTTCAGTATATTCTGCCTAAAGGATTCGTACGATCAAGAAAGTATGAAATTTAAAAAGCATATTTTCCAGACCTGATAAAGTTAGAGGAGGGAAAAACCCAATATTAGTTAGTTTAGGAAAAGTTCTTTAAAACCTATTTCTAATTAACATTTGCAGTACATATCTCTCCCTTGCACTAAAAGCTCTTGCGCAGTAGCTCATCTCTTCATGTGTGTGTACTGTATCCCCATTTCCTCCCAGTTTTTTTTTTTGTGAAGGATTTTCAGCTCATTGACACTGTTCTGTACGCTTGTGTCACCTGGGTGCATGGATTTTCAAATGGTTCTGCGAAAGTCAACAGGGAGCATTTACAAATTCCTGCAACTTAACTTAAAGCAACTTAACTTTATACAACCGGAGCATTAAAAGTATATTAAAATGAACATTATATTTATTTATATAAAAACATTTAATAGTTACTTCCGGTTGAAATACAGTCTACATTTTAAACCTTAAACCCACTCAAAGGTCAATTAATTTTACTTTGGAATTTATATTGAATTCTTATTCTTAAAAGCCATTGTTTTGTGCTAAAATGTACTTTTTATTTCATTATAAAATCAAAAAAAAAAAAACTAATTCTTTTACACAGGGTGAGTGTTTGTACTGGTACTTGGGGCATTTTTCCTGAATAGGTGGAAAAGAAACCTCCCTTGAATGGGTAGCACTGTAGTGCAGTGACTAGTACTCTCTTTCCACAGCAAGAATGTTCTGGGTTCAAACCAGGAGCCTTTGTGTGAAATTTACATGTTCTTGTGCCTACATGGATATTTTCTGAGTACTTTGGTTTCCTCCCAAACACAGATTAGGTCAACTGGCCACTGTAGTTTGCCCATAGGTGTGAATGAGAGTGTGAATGGTTGTGTGTGTAACACTTGTGAGTTATCCTGACGATAGACTGGTGACCTGTCCAGAATGCATCCCACTTCTCGTCCATTGTCAGCTGGAATTGACTGTAGCACATCTATGACCCACAGTGGGTAGTTAAAATCCTAGAGAAGTCATGAAAAAAGGTTTATTAAAGACTGTTCAACCCATCTGCCTACATCAGAATCCAGTGTCACAATTGAGGTCATTCTAGAGTTAGTGCTTAAACTTCATGTGTTATGCTAATATATAGTGATGTCATACTTACCATAGCCATTATAACATAACCCAATTCTTTGTTACTGCAACCAACTTGCTTGTGTTTGTGCCATAGATTCAGAGGGAACAGAGGAAAGAGCGGCCACTAATGCGTCGCAAATCAGAGCTTCCTCATGACATGTCCACAGTAAAGGCCCTGGAGACCCACCGGCGTGCCGACGACATGATAACCAGCCGTGATGGCCACTAAAGGAGCAGAGCAGCTCAGAGGCAGAGGCCGAGAACAGCGCGCCCAGTGCACAGCAGCAGAGGCAGCAGCAGCAGCACAGGATGGCCTGGTGTGACCCGGAAACCTGGACACACACTTAACTCTGCTCCCATAAAGAGCCACAGTGACCCTCCCTCGGCCAGTGCCCCTACGCTGGAGTTTTTATTTTAGACCTTCTCAGGTGTATTATGTTTTTTGTGTGGTCTTCTTTTCCCCCACAAATCTCCCCCTTTCTTCTCACATGCATCTGCACTGACTTTCCTCCCCCCCACCACTTACCAATAATTGTCATTAAAAGAGTAGGTGCTAGGGTGAAAACCATGAACGGGTCCTTTTCAGCTTAGGAGCACTTGCAGTTTGACTGCTGACGATTTGTGTTTTAATTAAGCAAAAGCCTCTCGACCCACACGAAGCTGGGAGAGTGCAAATTTTGGGTGAAAAATGTGTATACATCTCTAAAGCTTTTGTTTTTCTTAATGCTAGGACATAGCTGCTATTGCCTCCAGCTTTGTGCCTCCGACTGGTAGTTCATGTCAGTTTATGTGTGATGTTTGTTTCGTGTGTTATCTGGTCCAGCAATGGGGTCAGCCAAGTGTCACTGTTTGGCAAAAGGAGCAGATTTATGGTATATGTTTTAATTTTAAAATAAGCTTGCCAGACTTTTGAAAGCTCCTGAGCTTGATGAATATCTAAAGAAAAATATTCCTCTGTAGAAATTAGGTCTTGTGCCAATTTATTTTGTTGTAATATATTTTTAGATGCTATTCAGTACACCTGGCTATAAGTTCACCCAGACTGTGTGGATGTTCAAACAATGGAAAAATGCTTTTGGTTCCATATTTTAATGACCGTGATGGCTGTTTCGAGGAGTTACTTATGATGGAAGAACTGCCTGGAACTGCCCTCATGGTAAGAAAGCTCCTAGGACTCTCTCCTCACCCCCCTCACCCCCTTCCATTTTGTTAAATCGAGACTTTAAGGAGCCTCGTAACATTCTTTAAGGCTTTAAGGAGCTTTGAAGAAGCTGTGTACATTTCTTGTTTAGTTTACGTCTATTGATTGGCGGTTTATGGATATGTACATTGCACCAGTTTTTTAAGAGAAAAGTAAAACAAAGCCTTTATTTACACTGAGTGCCTTTTAGCCTTACAGTCTCGATGAAATGCTGTAAGATAAGCAAATATAAGATTTAAAAGGCCGCAAAGTTTTATAATTTAGAACCAATTTTCTGTTACAAAATATCTCCTAAGTAGACGATGGAGAAGATGATCGTCGTTAAGAAATCATGCACTGTGGATGAAGCTAGACTGCTTACCCTGGGTTTACACTGGGGCAGGATCTCCACGGTTTGAGAGAATCGTGATGAGTGTGGGGTGTCATGGGATCAAATCTTGATGATCTTAAGGGAACATTAGTTTGTGATGATCGCAGTGATTGTGGCAAAATTTTGACTCAAAAATTTTGCCACCGTTATTACAGTGTGTTTATGATTTGATGCCAATTGTGGTAGAACATGGGAAGCGTGGTAGAGTGCAGTAGAGCTTGACAGACCTTAATAGACTTTAACAGGGCGTAACAGACCTTGATGCGCCATTGTAGGGGATCTTGATGAACTTGGAAACATTCCTTCAAGTTTCATCTCTTGGTTGCACCCTGCCCCCTTTTTTATACCCAAATTGTGCCCATTAAACGTGGAGCGCCACACTTTTTTGAATCTTAGACATTGTGCTCCAGGGTTAACCAGTGGCTTGAGGAGTCACCATGTGTAATTCTGGAGTATTGAACCAATTATAAATAAATAAAGATCAGGCCACAATTACTTAATATGGTGCATATTATGTCCAGCAGCGAACAAAAGGCTTTGGCTTGTATTATTCATTCTTTATTCCTTTTGTCTTCGTCTCCTGTGTTAGTTAGCTTTGTTAAGTTAAAGACCTGGGCCATTGTTTGAACTTCCATTGAGTGCTGAGGAGAAACTCCTTCCATTCTGGGGGTCTTGTATGTCTTTGGGAATTGCTCAAAATGATTCAAAGTATTTTTGTTTGTTCTTTATGCTTGCATTAGCTTGTTCAATTTGAATGTGCAAGTTTGTAAATAGGACTACAGTGATCAGTCATTTTAATTGTCAAAGAATAGCAATCACCAATAATTTCTTCCACACTTCTGGTGTGCTCAGCTGTTTCTAAAGGCCAATGTGTTTATTTTCTTTGTTTTTTTTTTTTTTTTTACCCCCACCATACATATACTAGTGATCTACAAGAGGTAAGTAGTGCATTGTGCACTACTATAGTGTGTCATCCTTTCCTCTGCAAACCGGAGCTTGTTTTCAGCATTAAATGGCTTTAAATGAACATCTCTGGAGGCTTTTTCTCTCGATGAAACCGAACCATTGCAAAGTGTCCTTTAGTATGCACCCCTGCTCAATGGCTTCATTTCATATTGTACATATTATGTACTATTATTTTATCTTCTATCTATTATTAAATGGTAGAACTTTTACTTTGTACAAATTCTCATGTACAGATGAAAACGTTATTAGCAACTACATACAGTTGATAAAGTGGCACAACCATCTGTACATCATGCTATTTGCATTAGAAATGTTTAGAGTTGAAATGCTATTTTTATCAATTTGTATTTCAGAACTTTTTATTTCAGAATCCTGTCAGCTGTGATGCGATCTGTCATGCATTAGCCTTCGTGTGTGCTCTTAACCATTCTCAACTGGTGTACATCTATAGTAAATAAAGAAAATTGGTGAGTTTTATATTTTCATGCAGAGAGCAAATGCAATTGTTTATATTTGTGTCATTGTTCTATGTGTGTATGTGAGAAAACAGGTAATCTCTCATAGAGCAGAAATCTTATGGGAGACCCCCCCTAACCCCCCTCGCAATCTCTATGCAGCAGGTTGCCTATGCTCTCTCAAACACGGAGGTTTCCAGTCTTCTCTACAAAGTGCTGGTGTGGATGCAGCTTTTTGTTCCAATCAAGTAGGAGCCACATGTGATGCTATAATAGACCGAAAGGTGTGGATTCTGAATGGTGAAATTAAAACCTACACATGCACCAGTCCTTTCTGGATAAGATTAGGCTTTCCATGTAGATGGTGGTCATGAAAATCGTTTCATGATATTAACTCAAATGTCTCGATATATCAGAATGACTTCTGCAACATGTGTGATTGGTTGTTGGGAGGATTTCTATGGAATTAATTTAACAGTAGGTGATTTGCTTATATTTGGTTATCATTCCAGATAGCATCATGATCACATCAAGGTCAAATGTCTGGAAGAAGCAGACTCGTTGGTAGTGAAGGCATCTGTGACGCTGTCACCATGGCATTCATTTTGAGGAGTTAATTTAGATGTGCAAAGTTCAGCTCCAGATGACTCGCTTATGTGAGCCGGAGATGCATAGCTGTATTCTAGGGACATGTGGTGAAAGACTTTCGTGGTTTGACCTAAAAAAAAAAAAAAAAGAATATTGAAAGAGCATTGAACTTGAAAAATACATCTAAACTGAAGGCCCACAAAAATCCACTGTGGCCCACAATAGGGCTGAATCAATCTCACTGTAAGGACGCATTTATAGCTGTAAATATAATTTAAAATAATTAGAACCTGCTGCGATGTCAGCTTAATTTAAATTGAATCTTTAATGAGTTCCCAATTTAAAATAAAAAAAATAACTCCATTCCATCACAGTGCAGATTAAACCAATTTTGAACTCTGATGAGTAATAGACAGGCCACTTGGTTGCTTGTTGGTTGTTGCGTTTTATAGGTCATGACCCACTGTTAAAACGCTACTGAAAGTGTCACAGCAGCGTCTTCCTATACCTCCATTATTTGGTTTACTTGCAGAAGGGATAGAGATGGTTAAGAGGCACTGAATATACAGTTCATGGACACCTGGGTTCATACGTGGGGTAACTGCTATAACACTGCTGTAAATTCTTGGGTAAAAATCCAGTTATTTTAAATAAAGACAAAAACTGAAGCATACTTTCAAATTATTCATTTAGGGAAAAGTAGAAAAAAATTCAAAAAAGAAACTACAATTAATTATTTCCTTCACAAAGGAAAACGTCTGCTAAACATTGATTTGTTGATTTTAGTTATTGATTGTAAAATACTTTCATCAAGGAACATGGAAAAAAGGAGCTGTGGCTAAATAATGGTAGTTTTATTTCAAATCACTCCAGTGTTGTCTAGCAGGACCTACTTAGGGCTTAATGTTAAATATAGGTGTCACTAAAAACTACCAAGTGAATTAGTATCAGGTTCCAGGGAGGACTATGTCTCATTTTTAAAGTCATCTGAAATTTAGATCATTTAAGAGTTAAACACTTTTAATGAAAGCAGTGGTCACACTATGACCTAGAGAACTGTGATGGAAATGTAAGTCAGAGATTGTTTCTTTTGAAATGTATGTCAGAAATATTTGTTGAAAAGAAAACTTGATTATCATGACTGTGACCTTAAGAACCTAACTACAGCCCAAGTAGCACGTCTACATTGGGTCAATTTGCTTCAGTAGTCAGCCGTCAGAGCTGTGGCCTTAATCCTTTTGAAAAGCTGTGGAGTGACAGAGGTTAATCCATCAACTGTCTGCTTACAGTGCACCTCAGACTAATTAATTTCCTTGGAGCTCAGTTTTAAGAGGACGGAATAAAGATAAGTTAGAGTTGTTCGATTGTGGGTACACATAACTGATATATAGAGTTGCTAAAGGTTATACACTTGCTTCAAGAAACTTTACTACACACCACTCACAGTCACACACTGAAAGATATAGTGAGAACTTGTATGTGTGTGTGTGTGTGTGTGTGTATATATGTATATATATATATATGATCTTGAGTCGATTCTCCGTAGAACAGTGCTCGATACATCGAAGTAGAGCTAAATATATTGTATGTGGGGGAAAAATAATAGTACTACAATTTCATCCCGACAAGCCTGTTTCATTGTTGCCCACTCATCAAGGGATTTATTAAGAACATTCTTTTAACCACAGTTTATATACAGTCATCAACGTTTGAATGGTGTGCTTTAATTAAAGCATACCATAAATTAAAGCACATATATATATGTATATATGTGTGTGTGTGTGTGTGGATATACATATACAGTATAAATTCTAGCAGTAAGGAACTTCACCAAATGAGAAATCTGTAATGTCAAATAGCATTAGCTTTCACCCATAATCTTAAATCAGTGTTCCATCTCTCTGCATGGAATTTTTTGGCATTTGCTGAATATTCTGGTGCCCTTTAGAATGTAATCCTCATTTAATGAGATTTATTTTCTTTACCCCAGCCTACACTAAATAATAATAATGTATAATCAATAAGGACCTAAAAAAAAAAGGAAAAACATCTTTGTGAATATGTTCTGTATAATATGTTTGACCCTATGCTGCCATCCAGTGGTCTTCATCATTCTATAGGATCTGATTGACGTCTGTTTTCATGAATGTATGAAGTGCCATGCTTTTTTTACTTACTCTGTTAAATAGGGTGCAATTCTGAATGTTAAGTGAATAATTTGGAGATGTACAGAAACTGTATTTAAAAGAGTATGTTTGGTTTTGGAGGCTCCTTGATTGGATGATAAAAATAAGCTCTTGTTGACGAAGCTGGTAGTCTGAGCTTCAACTTGCATAAACTCTTTGTAACTCAGATTTATCATCATGTGCAAAAGAGGATTGACAGGTTATTAAAATACCTGTTTCTTTATTTCAGCTTATTTATATTTGAATCGCAAAAAACTATCATTAGCATGGAATAACATTTTTTTTATCATATATGATTTAAATGTGAATAATACCAACAGATATAAAATATAGACCATAACTGTACTATCATGTAACACTGCAGCAAAATATCTCATTAGAGAGGCTTGTTTGTACTCCTAACCAAATACACTGGTCTGCCCTGTATATGATATTAAATTAAATTAAATTATATGACTAATTCAGCATGAGAACACTGGGGAAAGACAGGAAAATACCATGAATAGGACAACACTTAATCTAGGAGCACCATGCACACAAACACACCACCAAATGTATAGAGATTTTATTTAATTTTGATATACTGTATTAATCCCACAAAGGAAATTTTGACTCTGCATTTAACCACACAAACACTCGGAGCAGTTAGCTGCCACACATTGGGGTGCCTGGAGAGCAGTTTGGGGTTAGGTGCCTTGCTCAAGGGCACTTCAGCCATGAAGGTGGAGGAAAGGAAGGTGCTGCTTACTCCCCCCACCACCGCACATTTTCCCTACTGGTTCGGGAATCCTGCTTCTCTAACCATTTGGCCACGGCTGCCTGTGTGTGTGTGTGTGAGAAAAGCTTTCTTTATATCAACTGAATGTAAAAAAACAAACAAACAAAAAACAGTTTCTAAATTTCAGTTTTACAATAATTGTCTCACAAAGTCTGGGTGACAAAATGTGTAATTGCCTTACAAAACACTCATTTACATTTTTATTAGAATGTGAGCGCTACACTAAATTACATCTTGGCAAATTAAAATAGAACTATCAAGTGCTGCCTATTAGATTACAATAACCTAAGGCTAACAATATTAAAAATATTAAATTATAATATAAAAAATGTTCTAGACCTTTTTCTTTTCTTGTTTGCATTTTTTTAATAAATTTAAAGCTAGAAATAGACTATGTTTCAATTTTAAGCATATATTTATAGAATAAGTACCCAAGAAGCATCTATGTATCTTCCAATATTTCCATATCGCACCAATGGGTGCATTGGGCCAATTTTCTGCTTTCTGCTGCAATGTATGTATTTACCTGAGTGGGTAGGAAGACAAACTATTCCCTAGGAAAAGGATTCCATAGGCAAGCATGGGGAACAAATGCACAGAGAAGCCACAGAAAGAGGTTTGAACCCAGAAGCTTCTTGCTGTGATGTGACGATACCAACCCTGGGTTTATGCTGGGGCATGATGTCCGAGATTTGAGAGAGTCGTGAGGGGTCGTGGAATCGGATTGTGATGATCTTGAGGGGACTTGGTGGGTTCGTGAAGATCGTGCTGATCGTGAGAATTTTTGACTGTCAAAAATTTTGCCACTATCATAACAATGCATCACAACACCAATCATAATAGAATGTGGGAAGCGCCGGAGATTGCGGAAATCATGCCCCAGTGTAAACCCAGGGTAACTGCTGACCAAAATGGCTGTAACCCATCATGGTGTGGACTTTACAAGACCACAGAAGCTGCGCTGTGGTATCTGATACCCAGCAATTCGCAGCACATCCTTGTAAGTTGCAAAGTGGGGCTTCCATGGTTTGTACGTGTTTGTCTTGCACATCCCACAGATGGGGAATTTAGAAGCCAGTTTTACTCAAACAGTTCATAAATACAGTTTTTGCAGTATGGTAGGGATTATCACCAGTCAGCCTACTGTGCATGTTTTTGGACTGTGGGAGGAAATCAGAGTACCCGGAGGAAACCCACACAAGTACGGGAGAACATGCAAACTTCACACAGAAACGCCAGAGCCTACGAATCGGACCCAGGCCTTCGGTGGCCTGGGTTTGATTCCTGGGCCTTTGGCTGGTCAGTGTAGGCTTTTAAAGAACTTATGTTTAAGTTTGTGGTGTTTGCATCTTCTCGCTGTGCTTGTGTGGGTTTCCTCTGTTTACTCTAGTTTCCTCCCACAGTCCAAAGACATGCACATTATATTAATTGGCTGTTCCAAATTCCCTCTGGTCTGAGTGTATGTGAATGGTTGTGTGTGTGTGTGTGTGTATGTTGGCCCAGTGATGGTGTGGTGAGCTGTTCAGGGTCTACCCTACTTTTGGCTAGAGTCAGCTGAGATAGGCTCCAGTCTCCCCATGACTCCAGTCGGATTAACTGATGTGGCAGATGAATGAAGGATGAATGCAGAAAACTACAAAGCCCTCATATAAAACTGGCACATTTTGCGTGTGTAAAGACATTCATTCGTTTTCTGAACCGCTTATTCCTAATTAGGGTCGTGGGGAGGCTGGCACCCACCTCAGCCAATTCCAGGCAAGGGCAGAGTACACCCTGGACAGCTTGCCAGGCCATCACAGGGCAGAAACACGCTGACGGCTATGCAGCTACTCTTGATGAAAATCAGCACTGGTTCTTTTACATGCCTCCCACCATAGACAGTGAGAGACATGGCCGGCATTTGATAACCCAGTTAGCTGCACTGGGGGTGTGTAAAGACACAGTGTCCCTATCTAGTTCAGGATAGGTCTAGCTGTTATCTCTCAAGTCCTAATCAATAACATGTACAATGAATGTATGTAGACACTAATCACTATTCTTAGTTAATTTATACACATAAACCTTGAACTCCATTCAGCACTACACTGAAAACATTCTCTCATTATCAGGGAGGAACAAGGTTCTTCAAAGGACATTTCTACCAAGTCATATGATCACTGTGGTGTGACTCAAAACCCAATTACCTGATTTAGTGTTTCGAACTGCACTTGTTTCACTGTCAACTTTTGTTTAATACTTGTCGCACTTTATGCAATTCAGAATTTACTGGCCATATATACATTACTCCATTATCTGGAGGTACAAACATTCATCCTGTTGTATACTGGTATGTGCATGAAATGACAATACACATATACATCTTCATAGTTGTTATTCGACTGATGTATTGCAAATTTCTACATCACTATTAGACTTAGAAAGACAGATACCTAATGCAAAAAGGATATCAAATAAAAATATATATACACTTACAGATTTACAGTCTTTCTTACTCACATTTAAAATGCACTTTACTTTACACAGGTTAATGGTGGATCCAGAGCACTTCCTAGGAACGATAGGCTGGGCTAGGAATACATTCAAGGGGTTACTGTCCATTGAATAGCTATACGCACATTCATACCAATAAGTAATTAAACCAGCCGATCCAGCATGGTTTTGAGGAAACAGGAGAACCTGGGAGAAGCCTCTGCAGACATGGAGAGAACGCACAAAGAAACTCCACATAGATAGTAAGCAGAGCTCAGCACTGATCTGGGTACCATGGAAATGTTCTACTATGCTGCACATTATCCTTAGATAGATTTATTTAGCATATTTCATTCTGAGATTAAAGTAAAAATAAATTAAACCTCTGTCTAGACATTTTCAAGTATGGAATTTTCTTGTCACACTGTCATTGCCCATGACAGGCTGAGACATGCTCACAGTTATGTTTTGACATGTTTTCATATCCAATGAGCAAATGAAGATGAAAAAGAATAACATTTCACACAAAAAAGTAAATAATAAAAAAATCAGCAGATTAGTCGCTCCTTGTGACTCCTTCTTTTTCTTTTGAAGTATTTGCCCCCAATAAATTTCTTTAATAATGTGCAAGATAATGATATGCTCTTTGTGACAAAAATGGATGTCATGCAGAGAGAGAGAGAGAGAGAGAGAGAGAGAGAGAGAGAGAGAGAGAGAGAAGGAAAGAGGTCATATGAGTTAAAGTGCGTATCTTTTGTATAGTCTGGCACTTTCATTTATCTGTTTCATTCTGTTACTATCTTCTTCTTTTTTAAACAACTCTCTCTTGTTCCGTATCTCACTTGGCTTGTTAAATACTGAAAGCAATGTCTTTTCACAGTGTTTTTCATACACACCATACACATACACACACACACACACACACACACACACACACACACACACACACACACACACACACACATATATATATATATATATATATATGTTTAGATTTATATTGTATCTGGTTCAGTGCTATTGCAACCAAAAGCTGTTTGCCCTCTGGATTAAAAAAAAAAATACAAGTAAAGGATGGTGTCAGATCTTATTTCCATGGTAACAAGCTTCAGAACTTTTAAGCTTCAGCCTCACTATGAACACGTCCAATCATTTTGAGGCAAAAACAAAATCCACCAACACATATCAGCTGTTTGGTTATCTCTCTCTCTCTCTCTCTCTCTCTCTCTCTCTCTCTCTCTCTCTCTCTCTCTCTCTCTCTCTCTGTCACAGAGTTCCACCCCCACCATTCTGTGACTCAGCTTCTTGCACTTCACATCCGGATGAAACTGAAAGGATAGGGAGAAGTGAAGGGAGGGTTTCCACTCCCCCGAGAGGGAAAAGCAGGGTAGGAGAATAAAGTGGAGATGAGCAGAAGAGAGAGCAAAAGGGATTCTGAGTCACACTGGCCCTGGGGAAGGCTAGACTCCACCAGCATGACCCTACCCAATCCTCCTTTTTCATTGCTCCAAATCTCTTCACACACTATATTCCCACGACGTCTGGACCCTACACAGCTACCAGTAGCTGCTCTTCTACCAGATCATGTGCCTCACATCCAGTTTAGTTCATGCTGGTCTGTTGCTTATGTAATAATGCTCCTAGATTTGGTTATTTGGGCCCGGCACTGACGCAGTTCTTCTGAGGTGAATGCAGCAAGGGAAGGAGGAGGGAGAGCAAAAGGAGGAAAGCAAGTGACTTTTCTAAAAGAGCAAGCCAATAAGCTGCTGCCACAATATTCTCACATCAACTCACAATCGTGCGCAGCCATTTTTGTTTGATGTCAGACCTTTTATATTTAATGTGATCATTTCTGCATCTCCATGTAAATTTTCGTGTTCATTCTGTCCACTCTCTTTCTGTCATTCTGTCTATCATTCACTCTAATGTGACTATAAATATACACATTATTTCTGCTCATAATCAGGATCCTCTGGATGTATTTAAGAGATGAATAAGATGAATGTGAAATGGCACTCATGCTTACAATAACCATAGCAAAAGGCTGCAAAGTTATTCTTAAATAGAAAACCCGCAGGACACAACAGTTAGCAGACTGGACTCCCACACACCACTCTGTTTCTTTTCACATGGCAGTCAGACAATTTCACCCATTATTGTCGGTTGCAGTTACATCAAATAATGTTAAGATAAAAAAAACTAGCCAAAGTTTTCAGAGTTAGTGAACTTTAGAATAAATACATTTCTTCCATTAACGAAGATTTTTAAGGATAATGAGCCAATTAAATAAGTTATATACACTCAGCACTCACTTATTTGCCCAACCACCTAATCCAGCTAGGGTCACGGGGAGGCTGGTGCCTATCAAAGCCAGCACTGGGCAAATGTGGAGTGCACCCAGAACAGCTCACCAGACCATTGCAGGGTAACACACACATATTGTATAGAATGGTATAGAAACTGTCAAGTTTCAAGTTTTACTGCTCTGGCATTAATTCTGTTTAGTAAGCCTGTGACCTTTTTAACCCACCCTTGTATGACATTTACAATACAAACTAATTATAAATAAAGTATAGTTAGAAAATGACTACCAAGTATTGTTAGAGAATCAATCTTTTTTTAATGTAGGATTTGTTATTCATATTTATTTTAGTCGCAAATATTATAAATTCTTGTTACATAACCTAGCTATTCCTCTTAATAGATATAGCTTTGCTGATAAAATCTGTATTCAAATAAATAAAAAAAAGATAAGTTCCATGGAAATTTTTTTAACATATTTGAACAGTACACTGCAATAAATTCAGTGCCTCCAAAAAAAAGTAATATACTTGAATGAAACTACAAGAAAAATGAGTTTTTTTCTGTCATTTGTTCAACAAAAATATCAACAGATATTTACAGATAAATATTTTTCTGTGGAGAAAGCAAGTATACGCTTGGCCTGAAAGCAGAAATACCCTTTTGCACAATTGTCCACCATTATCTGACTTCGACTGAAATTGTTCCACTCTTTCTTCAGCAGCAAGATGTTTGAAAGTTTTTTTGCATATACTGCCCTTTTCAAACTCCCCCACAACATTACAGTGCTGTTGAAATCTAGGCTTTGACTAGGTAATTTCATTATAAAGCCATTTCTTATTTTGAGCCATTCCTTGGTAGAATTGCTTGAGTGCTTTGGATAATCACCCTGGTGAAAGATCCCCCCTCCAGTTCAACTCCAACTGTCAGTGAGATAGGCTCACATACCCTTCATCCACTCTTTAATATGCAGAATTCCTAGTTGATTCAGTTACTGCAACCTACCTAGTCCATGAGGCAGCAAAGCAAGACCAAATCATGACATTTCCTCTTTCATGCTTAATAGTTATGAGCTTCTTCTCCTGTTCACATGTTTTCTGACTGTGGCCAAATAACTCTGTCTTTATCTGTCCAGAGTCTGGCCTTTGCTTATGTGTTTACTGGTGAACTGTAGTCTTGCTCTAATTTTCTTTTTTTCTGGAAAATCTCCTATGCAGATCAAATTTGCCCAAGCTTTCTGATTGTAATCATATAGACTTTCACACCAACAGCTGCAACAGAGTATACTTGATCGGAAAGTATTAATAATGATAAATGGTCAGTCAATTGAAATCTGTGTCTTGTACATGACTTTTCTAACAATGGACTGAATTATTTCAAATAATTTAAATATCTTTTTAAATCCTTTGCCAGACTCCACAATGGCATCCACAAACCATTTTGTGATTTCCGAGAGCTTTTTAGATTTTGGCATGATGACGCAACCTATTTAAAAAGTGAAGACAACACCAGACTCTAGACGTCAGGTTTAAATAAGACACTTCCCACCTGCAGGAGCTTCTAATCAATGGTGATTAATCCAGAAAAACTGATTTTTTGACTTTTTATTTTGGATGATATATATTTATATA
>JAOUQZ010000008.1:19768230-19781085 GCA_028564935.1 Neosilurus hyrtlii | reverse complement strand
TGTGTGTGTGTGTGTGTGTGTGTGTGTGTGTGTGTGTGTGTGTGTGTGTGTGTGTGTGTGTGTGTGTGTGTTTTAACTAATAATTTTTTAAACTGAGGGGGACCTGTCCCCCTTTGTACAATGGCTTTGATGTCCATGCATATAAATAACCAAAGAAATACAAATAATAAAACATAACACTCAAAAATATTAATCAAACAACATATTATAAATTAATACCTACAATTTATTTACAGTACTTACCCTTTACACTGATAAGTTGTACTATATGTAAATATCCAATCCAATGTGTAAATCTGTTATTAATTACTGATTGGCTACTTCAGAGACTGTCTGGTTCTGATATTTTTAAACTTTGTAGCACAGAGATGAAACTCAAACCCCCAGTACTGTATATCAGGTGTTATTTCTGTGATTGTAATTACAGGATTTATACACATGTTGCCTGAAATTTAGGCACCCAATAACAATTGAGTAAATGAAGTGCTTCATCTGTTGCAGCTACTGTACTTAAACAAGCACTTCACTGTAAGATAATACGATTTTCAGTAATATTAAACTGAATTTGCACCAATTTTTTTCATGGATAGAAATGGTGCATCCACACCCACAATGTGGTTCTTTGATTTAATTTCATACATCCCTCAATTATTTGTGGTGCTATTAGAGCGAAACTTTAATTTAATTGCATTTTATATACAATGGCAAATAAAACTATAAAACTACCTGTTTGTCTTAACATGAAAATGAATGAGTTCAACTACAATAATCAAACGGAAGGTTGCAGGAAAAAGCAGAATAATTAGACATACACTGGAGTTCAAGGGAAACCTTAATTTTACAGCACAACACTGCTTAATGAGTTCTGTAGCCTCAACACAGTAAAGAAATGTGCCAGCGGCAAAAAACCTATAATACAGCGACACTGTTTCTTTGCCAAGTATTGTTAAAATATAACTTACACAGTTCCATGTATGTAGTATCATGCTTTATAAATGTTTACTGCTCACTAAATATTTATAAAGGATGATACTACATACATGCAACTGTAAATGTACCTTTTTTGAGCAAATATTGCTGGCAAACAACTTTGATTTGTCAGAGAAATTGTGGACAAAACTCTTGAATTGTAACCTGGCGACTGCAGTGAAGCGCATCACAAAAGTCAAAACATGTTATTTAACATTGTCTTATACAAAATCAGAACCTAAGAACATAGTAGCATGCTTATAAAGTCCGACAAACTGAGAAAAATCCCCACATAAATAAGATCGTAAATAAGATCAGTGAACATAAGGAATAACAATTAATATGAACCAAAGTGAGGAACAGATTTGGCAACAACTGAGAAATTTTAAATTAAATAATAGCAGTAAAAAAAAAGCAAGAATAAAAGCAAATACCACTAACCAGACTCACTGCCACCCACTGCTTTCACAAAGGCACTCAGTGCCATCCACGGTGGCACAAATAGATTGATCTCATAGCAACATGGTCCCCATGGCAACATGAGATGCAGATGTCAAACCAGAGTGGTCCAGAAGGGATTAGATGCCTGTTGGGCTCTCTCTCTCTCTCTCTCTCTCTCTCTCTCTCTCTGTCGCTTACTCATTCGCCCCAGTCCTTGTTGTCAAAAAAATCTACCTTTACCTTTACCAAGAGGCCATAGCCTTTCACATAATAGTATAAAGAATATTTAAGGACTCAGCTGTTGCTGAATTATGAAACATCATCAATCTAACTGAAATGAAAAATATGTATGAAACACAATGCCATGGATTTTAAACATGAATATGGATTCCCATTTTGAAAATATAATTTATTGCCTGCATTTTTCCCCTCTCAGCTGAGTGCGAACTAGTCCCAGAAGAATAAAAGAGGTAGTGTTGTATATAGGTTTGTAGTTGTTATATGAAACATGCTTCAGTACAGGCATGCAGTATTGCGAAACACTTCAGTGTGCTTGAAAGAGAACAATGTTTGATCTGACTGCTTGCTTGGTGGCAGAGTAAAAAAAATCCAAAGTAAAATCTTTAGGATTCAGTGGCAATGCTGGGACTCAAATATAGATGTATATTATAATAAAGAAATTTTGGGGACAAATTGTGCTGCTACATTAAATTAATAAGTAGAATTTTTGTATGTTTTTAAAGGGATGTTTGTATGGAGGAAATAGCAGTGCCATGCAGGGAAATTTACTCATGACAATGGTAACATTATTCAACCTAGCAAAGGTGCTTGTCATTAACAGTTACTTGTTTAACATCAGTCAGTTTAATTAGAAAAACAAAATCTGCTAATGTCTCTGGTGCACATAGATCTTTTCAACAACAAATACTGAACATGCGTTATTTATGTACACTAGTGTGTATCTATCAGTATTTTACTCATTAAACAAAATAAATAAATAAATAAACAAATAAATAAATATCTGCTAAGGGTTATGAAATAATCATTGCATAGCCCTTCTTTAGTTTTTCATTTTACCAAGACCTAATTACTCAGGAATCAGAAATTTAAGAGTCTGTATAAATGTACAAAATAATTGATGTTGCATGAAACTAACAGTATCTGTTATAAAGTATCTGTACAATGTGTGCACATTTACCCTTTGAATTCAATAAAAGTAACGATGGTCTATTGAATGATCTATACTGAATTTAAGAGAGCACCTAGAATACTGGTGATAACCTTCCAGCATCACATCATCTTTACACAATATATTTAAAGAATGAAGCTGGCTATGAGGATGGATGAGATAAAACTAGGAAAGTACTAGGAAATAATTAACATTGAAATATTTATTTAAACAATCATTAATTTATTGAAGGAGTGAAGTAAAACCAGAAAGATTAGATCACAGGATGGATAAATAACCCCAGTTAGAAAAGGTTCACTGTGTCTATTTTTTTCAAGTGTAACTATCCTAATATCACTTTAATGTGTATAGAGTAAAGTGTATATATATATATATATATATATATATATATATATATATATATATATATATAGTAATTAAAAAAAGGTGAAGTCTGTTGGGCTTTTTCTCCCGAGCCTAGTGGCTCATCAGAGCCAAAGCTTATCCCGGTCTCTGTAGCGTGATGCCACTAGGAGTTCAACTCCTCTTGGATGGGATGCTAATCCACTGCAGGCTACCTTCCCAGTATTTTTACTAGTACCCATTTGTACTGCTGGGTGGACAGAGGCATAATTGTGATTGAGACCTTGCCCAGAGGTCCACAACCTCTCGATCATGAGAATAACACCCTAACCCCACTGCATCACCAGCCCCAAATATGATCTAATCTAAAATCTTCAACATTAGTCTCTTCTTTAATAACCGCTTCTTTAAAATTTAAGTTGTTGCCACGGGCTTGCTCATTAGGGATGTGTAGGGGGTTGTAGAAAAATGTTTAAATTCCCCCTTAAATTACTTTTACTATGTAAAACCGCTTTGTGACAATGTCAACTGTAAAAAGTGCTCTACAAATAAAACTGAATTGAATTGAATAATAATGAATGGAATAAATTTAGTTTGGTTTAGTAGACAACAAAATTCGACACCAAAAGCCACACCCTCTCTTAGACGCCCCCCCCACCGGCCAATCCATTGGCACTCCCATTTCCAAACTTTAAACAAGAGGGTGCTATTAAAACTTATTTTGGATTGGATATAAAGTGACCAGAAAACAAAAGAAGAGTGGCTCGCACTGCTAAACCCTGTTTACCCTCGAGCTTTCTTCACTAATAAGCCTCTTTTGTTCATAGAGAACAGCCAGCTGTAACTAACCAGTGTGTATCTATGTTCATTTGATTTCTGCGATGTAAAACTATTAACTGCATCCTACTATCATATTTGTACGTTAGAACATATAGAGAGCACTGTTGATGTGATTTCATGGGATTTTGTGGAGTTTACGCTTCACTATTCGGTAAAAAAAAAAAAAAGATGTGAAGCATAACAATGGGCTTCACTTTGGCCAGTGTGGATTGGGGTACTTATTAAAATGGAATGAGGTTCATCTTTTCCCACTGTACATAGTGGTAATTAGCAAGGTAATTTAAATGAAGTGCAGATCAAGTAGGGTTGTGCTTCACTTTGAAAAAGCTGTATGTATGGCAAGTTTTTGTTTTCACTGCAGAAAAATCTAATTGCAATTACATAACTGGAGAACACCTATAGTGGAACCGTTGTCCATGTATCAGCTCACAGAAACGTTGAACAATTTAGTGTTTCTAGAGTTAGCAGGAAAGGTGCATGTGGGTCTGTCTGCTTTGTTTATATGTATTTGAAAGCAAGCAGATATCGCTTAGAAAGTTTAATTCTTTTTGATCCCGTTGTGGCGGGTTAGCATGTGTGTGTATTGGTTAGCACGTCAGCCTCACAGCTTGAAGGTCTTGGGTTCAAGTTTCAGGCTCTGGCGTTTCAGTGTGGTGTAGGCATGGTGTGGGTTTCCTCTGGGTACTCCAGTTTCCTCCCACAGTCCACAGACATGCATGTTAAGCTAACTGGCTGTTCCAAATTGCCCCTTACTAAAATTAAGTGGTTTGGCAAATGAGTGAGAAAGAGAATGAGTGAATATCTTTGTACTGAAATGAAAACCTCACGGAGAATACTGCCTTCATTTTATTAATGAATTCTCTAAAGTGTTAACTGTTTAATCACGATCGTTTATTTTAATATTAACATTATTCACAATACTACTAACATCATGTCTAAAGAATTTACTGCTTTGTTTGACACGTTTGATCTGGTACCCTGGCCACACTCACATTCGAGATCATCATAAGCTAGTTATCATAAGGGCCTCAGTGTATCCACGGTCAATGTTTGGGAAGCCCTGTCTAATCATTTCTCTGTTTCTGTGATGGGTTGATCACTTCACTTATCCTAACATGATCGATCTAAAAATAACAAAAAGAGGTACAGTATTGAAAACACCCACACTCTATTTATGGAAGCTATGATTATAATACCTAGTATAACAGCAGTGTCTGTGGACAACCAGCTTGATTAGTTTAACTCTAAAATTCTTAGGGTTATCGAAGCTTTAGCATCTGTCAAGGTTAAAACTCAAGGTCAAAACTATCTCTGGGAAACAGAAAGCACCCTGGAGAATATCAGAGCAATAGCAAGAGAATGTAGAAAAGATAAACGTAAATTGAGAAAAACAAGTTTCAGATTGATTAAAATAGTCTGTATTTACAACTTTAAGTCAAACAGAGATAAATAATCATATATCTCTAATATTACTAACAGCACTCAAACCTTTCCACTATAGATTAATAACCAAATGCCTCAACACTACAACCCCAAGAGCTTGTTCAGCTACAAAGCGTAATGAGATTGCCTCTTCCTTTCAACAAAAATCAAATACATTACAGTAAACATTTGTTGCATTCAGTCAAGCAGTAACCTAACAAAATCAACACTGACACGCAGACTGAATACAGAGTTCATTTCAGAATTCAACACTATTGACTGCAAAACTCTTGCAAAACCTAATTTCTCTCTCGACACATGTCCCACAAGTTCCTTTAAAATTATTTTCAGCAGCTAAGCTCCTGAGCTCTTGCAAATTGCAAATCTTTCTGGCATTTTCTCTGCATCACTAAAGACCTCTCCTGAAATAGGAAAACCTGGACCCTGATGCACTTATTCATTATAGGCCCATTTCAAACCTCCTATTTATTGGTAAGATCGTTGAGAAAGTAGTTTTTAATCAAATCAGTAACTACATGAATATTTATAACTACCATGACATCTTCCAGTCAGGCTTTGGTCACCATCACAGCCTTGAAAGTGCTCTCATAATGACATTTGCATGAATACCGAATTTTGTAAATTACCATCCTTATACTGCTAGATCTTAGTCCAGCATTTAATACATACATTATCATTACCAAACTGTCTGGGACTCATAGGAATGGTCCTTAGATGGCTCAGGGTGTACTGTAAGGAGACAAGGCTTATTTTGTCTCTAACACTTATGAATCAGAGAAAACCTCCAGGTGATAAGGAGTCCCACAGGGATCAATTCTTGGCCCCATTTTTTTTTTAAATCTGTAAATGTTTCCTCTTAACTAAATCTTTTAGAACTACAGAATGGGTTTTTATATCTATGTAGATGATATGCCGATTTGTTTATCTTTCTCACCAAATGACTTTGGTCCCATTGATTCAGTGTTTGTGTCTTGAAAAGGTGGATGGCTGGAAGCAACAAAGCTTCATTCAGTTAAATTAAAAACAAGACCAAGTCATGTTTGGAAAAAAGATTGATGGTTGCAGCTTAGTTCCTACCTAAAATTAAAGACACTCTTGACTTTAACCCATGTGAAAATCACCTTAGCTGTACTGACCATATCAAGGCTGTAACTAAATCAGCATTTTGGTATCTCATGAAATACAGTTAAAGTGAGACTCGGAGAACGATTTAGAGAAACTTGGCAGATTTGTGATTGTCAGAGCAAGATTTAGAGAAATTTATTCATGCTTTTATGTCCTGTAAGGTTGAATACTGCATTGTTCTCCTCACTGGCCTTCCTGAAAGGACCATCAAACAGCTATAGTTAGTTCATAAAGCAGCTGCTAGTATTTTAACAAAACCTAAGAAAATAGAGCACATCACTTCATTTCTCATGTTTCTGTATTAGCTTCCGATAAGATACAGAGGAGCTGGTCAGCTAGCGGTGCCTAGATCTGGGTGAAATGACTATATCTATAATAAAGTGAACAGGGTGAAATGACTTTTTGCTGCCATGCTGCACACTGCTGGAACTAACTGCCCATGGAGGTTAGATTTGCCCCAGCTGCAGTCATTTTAACAAGCCGTATTTATTTATTTATTTATTTTTAGTTTTATTAATTGTTTTATAGTACTGTTGCTTATTTCCTTATCTAATTTATTTTGTTCCCTGCTGCTATCTTTTTAAATGTGTTCTGTTTTAAATCTATTGTTTAAATTGGGATTTGGTAATTTTGGTCTTATCTGCAAAGCACTTTTAATGGCCTTAATGTATGAAAGGTGCTATACAAATAAACTTGTCAGGCCTTGTTTCAGGGATCAGTAGAAGCTGATTTACAAGAACAAAATAATGGGTTTTCACTGTAGATGTTTTCTGTAGGCAGATTATCAGCTTGCATTTACCTGGTTAATTTAATTACAGGATAATGCTATTCCTCTTGATATTTTCAGAGGACATACTTTGTAGTCTGCTTTGAGTGCAATATTTCATGGTAAAATATGTCCAGATCTGTATAATTTCATTTAATTGTTGTCTGTTCTTTAGTTTAAGTTTTATTGTTTCTTGTTTTTACTTCCATTATACAAGTATAATGAAATATATGAGCAATGCACAGTATAGGTCATTAGGGAAGTATTTGTGTTACTATAATGTGTTCCATATGTGTAACTGTGTGTGTGTATGTGTGTGTGTGTGTATGTGTGTGTGTGTGTGTGTGTGTGTGTGTGTGTGTGTGTGTCCACTGGACTGTTTCTGTTGTATTCTGATGTTGTCATGAAGTTCGGTCTTTAAAAATGTAAACTATATCCCATTGGTCATTGCTTGTCAGTACTTGGGTATCTTTTCTAAGTATCATTTAATAGGTACAGCTTTGGGCAGATACTGATACTGATGCATTCATTTTTACACTGTGGTTAATCTTGTGGTAGACTCGGATGACTGATGACTTGAATAATCTAAGGCATTTCAGAAAACTGGAAAAATATAAAATATTTTATATTTCATAGATACATTTCATGTAGGTAATTGTTCAGAGTGGAAGGAGATGATATGAATTATTATGATTAAAGGTCATAAGATTAAAATTAAATGTCATTGCTCCACAAACACAGCAGTCTTTAAAGCCAGTTCCAGTCCTGCATAGAGGTTTGTTATTTGATTGTGAGTGTCACTGATTTTCAATTGATTTTTGTATACATGGTATGTGACTGATCTTTTATTACTGATTTGAGCAGTCAGTTCCATCTTTGTTCTTCACAGACAAGAGTAATGTGTTTCATAATCTCATAACAGATACCGTATATGCTAATAACAATGAATTTACCATGGTGCAGTGCCTGCCGAGAGCCTGCCATGTAAATACAAAATATTTATGTGTTAACTGCAATCAGTATAATTACAAAAAACAAAAAAACAAAAAAACAAAACAAAAAAAAGAAGTTATAAGCTGTAAATTAGCCAGTGCTCAATTTTAAAACTAGCATGAATTATCTGATGGCGCTGCACAAATAATCCTGTGTGACCTCTATTTTTACTTTTCTTTTTTGAAACGTTAAATGTTAAATTGTTACCAGGTTAAAAATATACATGTAAAAATGCACAGATTGGATCACAACTTCAAAACTGATTTTGTATGTATTTATTTTTGTATTTATTTCTGTGGAGAATAAGCCCTCTATAGCAAACTGCAAATTACTCAAATGAGCTAACCAATTTAAATGCAGCAAACAAGGCAGATGACGTGGTTGTTTTAAGATGTATTCATCAGTGTGTACCAGAGCGGTCATGTGCCCCCCTCCCTTCATGAAGTTCCAGATTTGTTTCACATTATCTTATTATAGCTCCACTGAAGACACAAATACTTACTGTTGAATGAATTCCATAAGAAAGTTTTTCCAGCTGTACTTATTTTCATTTAACCATTATTTCAATTAATGGAAATAGATTAAGGGCAAGCCCTCATTTTCACTCATGCCAAGCCAACAACTACTGTATAAAAAACCCAAAAACAAATAAAACATAAAATGTATGATGATAAAACATTAAACATAGCAAAAACATTTTTTAAATAATAATAATAAAAAAAGAAGAAAACCAAAAATATGAATATAATAAAAGATCACAGCAAAAACAAACAAAAACCTTTAAAATACAAATAAAGGTGGCATGGTGGTGTAGAGGTTAGCATTCACAGCTGGAGTTTTGCATGCATGAAGTTTGCATGTTTTCTCTGTGCTTGTGTGGGTTTCCTTCAGGTACTCTCCACAAATGGTCCAAAGATACGCACATTAGGTCAATTGGTTACTCTAAATTGCCCCTAGATGTTTATATGAGTGTGAAGGATTGACTCTGTCAGTGTTAATCCTGTACTGGAGACCTATTTAGGGTGTACCCCACCTCTCGCCCGAAGTCAGCTGGGATTGACTCAAGCTTCACTCAGGGCCACAACACATAAGCGGAATACATAATAGATGGATAGATTAATGGATGGATACAAATAGAATGAATGAAACAAAGTTTCCATCTAAAATCAATTAAAACAGTTATAAGCAGGGAGGTTTGTGATCATGGATTTGAACTGCTCATTGGAGAGTAGCTTATTTATTTTTAGATGTGTTGAAGATTAATCCAGGAAGTTGGAGCATTAAAAATGAAAAGGTTGACTTTCTAAGTTCTGAGTATACACGAGAGACCCTAATCATAAGTATAAATGCAAGCAGGTTTGATAGGGTCCAAAATTCTAGTCCAGCATCCTAGCAATATCAGGGGGAAGCTCTTCAACAATGGCCTTGTGGATATTAAATAAACCAGTGTTTATTTCACTTTTCTGACAGTGATGAGTGCCATATCAGTCATATAAATCTGAGGGCAGAATGATAGATCTTGTTCATGGGTTTAACGGTGGATGAGCTGCAGTGGATGAGCAGTGGATACCTACAAGTTATTATATTCAATATTTCTTACTCCAAAAGCAGTATTAGTTTGGTTTTTATTTACATTTAAGAAAAAGAGGTAGGTTCCTAATGGCTATTTGAATTGAGTCAGCCATACAACTGACAGTAGTATCATCAGCATAAAGATAGACTTGATGAACACTCAATGAAGCATCAATATCATTAAAATAAATAATGAATAGGATTGGACTCAGAATTGATCCTTGTGGAACATTCCTTTTTACCTGAAGAAACTCAGATTGGACATTTCCCATCTTTACTCACTGAAACCGCTCAAACAAGTTAGAAAGTAATACATTTTATGTTTTATATAAAATAAAAATGCAGACAAAGGTGAATTGCATCAAAAGGGTTTATTTTAAATTAAATGGCAGCACGGTGGTGTAGTGGTTAGCATGTCTGTCTCACAGCAAGAAGCTCCCTGGTTCAAGTCCCAGGCTCAACGATTTCTGTTTACATGTTCTCCCTGTGCTTGCAAGGGTTCCCTCTGAGTACTCTGGTTTCTTTCCACAGTCTACAGACCTGCACATTAGGTTAACTGGCTGTTTCAAATTGCCCTTAGCTGTGAGTGTGAGTGGTTATGCGTGTGTGTGTGTGTGTGTTGGCACTGTGATGGTCTGGTGAGTCATACAGTGTGTACCCTGCCTTCACCCAGTCTCGGCTAAGATAGGTTCTTGCCTCCCTGCAACCCTAATAGAGTATTAAGCAGTTCGGCAAATTAGTGAGAGACACAATATATTATTTGTAATTAATGTGGATACAGAGATAGTGCTGTGACGAGTTCGAAATCCAGATTAGTGAGGTTTTAAAAGTAAGTGACTTTTAAGACATGACTTGAGTTGGTTGTTAACTAGGGATTCCAACATATGAACATTGTAGGTGTCAGTTTAACATGTTGGCTGAGGCCCTTTCCTCATTTTAATAAATGATTATCAGTATCAGTGCATCAAGTGTCTGTTCCTAGAAAGTTATTTTTGTATTTGTCAGTGCCGTGTAACTATTTTTTTCCCAGGAAAATCAACCCATGAAATGGTATGCTTTAAGTTTTACCTGTTAGTGAATTGTCTATCTAAGACTGAAAACAGATAAAACAGAGGCTCTTTTCATTGGTGCTAAAAATCTCTTATCTACACAGCCTTCTCTTAAACCTAGGCTGAGGGTCATGTTGTTGAGTCTACACAAATCACACAGAAGCCCTGTGTCATTTTTAAGATAAAACAACTTACCTCCCTGGTTAAACCATTATTTTTCTATCTTTGTGATATTGTCTGCCTTTGTAGCTCCCTTCCAGCAAAAGATTTTGAAATGCTTATCCGTGCCTTTATTAAATCCCACCTAGATTACTGTAATGGCCTTCTTTTTGGCTTTCCATGTTAAGCAGTTTATCATTTACGATGCTTTAACAATTCAGAAGCCAGACATTACACTTATACTGAACACACAGCTTACATCAGCCCCATTCTTTATGATCTAAACTGAAAAAATGTTGGATTAGTAAAAACAATTGTAGTAATTAATCACACAAATGACATATTTGATATTGACTCAGTGTGAACAAATCACATGGTTTAAAGGTCACAAAAAATAAATAAATAAATAAATAAATAAATCGAAAGGTTCTTTCCCATGTATGGATTTTTTCCCAGTGTACAATGGTTGGCTGTTTCTTTTTGCATTCAGTACAAACTCCCACCTACCTTCAAAGCCTGTTACATCCTTACACCACTTCCTGCAGTTTAAGGTCAAATCATTTTTTTTCTAGTGATTGCCAAAATAGGTTTTCTTCCATGGATAGTAGAGATTTCAGCTCCAAAAATTTGAAATGCTCTTCCCAAAAACCTTGGGAAACTTTCTTCAGTCACAGAACTTAAGACTCATATTTAATCTGACCTAATTACTGTTATTTAAATTATATTTAAATGAGGGTGGCATGGTAATGTAATGGTTAGCACGTCCACCTCATAACCAGCAAGTACTGGGTTCAACTCCCTGGCAACGCTTGGTAACTTCTGTGTTGGAGTTTGTATGCTCTCCCTGTGCTTACGTGGGTTTCCTCTGGGCACTCCAGTTTCCTCCCATAGTCCAAAGACATGTACATTAGGCTAAATGGTTGTTCCAAATTGACCCTAGGTGTGAGTGTGAGTGGTGCCCGGCGAACAGGTGTTGAACCAAAGTGCTTTACAAAAGGGCATAAAATTAACACAATATGAACAATACTGCACAAATAGATTATTAGAAATCCAATTACTATCACCCCTTACACAATAACACACAGTTAAAGGCTTCAATAATTATGTGGCTGTGCTTAAGAGATGGTTGCCACAGAAAATGGTTCTCTTTATTTTTTCATCTTATCATTCTTCTTCCATCACACTAAATTTACATGTACAACATTTGGCATACACTCTTATCCAGAGCGACTAACAATTATCATTTTTATACAACTGAGCAATTGAGGGTTAAGGGCCTTGCACAAGGGCCCAACAGAGTTGATTGTGGGGATTGGATCGCTGACCTCCGGATCAGTAACACATTGCCTTAACCACTGCCCTTGGTGCATTTAATGCAGCCTGAATGGCAAAGAGAGGATTACCTTGGGAAAAGTTTTTTATTAAACTCACTCCTACTCCCATAATTTTCACTCTACACCAATAGATTTTACATCAAAATTAGGAAAAATTTGTGCTGGTTCTGACTATGTAACTTTTGAGTCAACACCACTTGTAGAATTTAAATGGTGAGCAAATTCTTGTCTCTCAAACACTGTCAACCACGTTGAGTTGGGAAATACGGTTTTCAAATTAGAAGACCAAAAGCGAGTTGTGTGCCATTGCCTTTTTACTCAAAAATGTACTTTATTATATTGTCAGTAACTGCAGCTTAATCTACAGTTCAGCACGCCAGTTTTCATGTATTTTCTGGCAGCAGTTGCAGCATTTCTTCAGGAATTTTTCTAGTTATTTTTAATATTTAACAAAAAATAGTCATTAACCTAACTTGTGTAAAAGTATATAGCATGTACAAATAAATATAGAAATAAATTATACCAGTGTATAACATTATCAGAAACAGAACAACAGAAACTCCTCCTTGAACTGCCACCTTACCGTGGTGGAGGGGTTTGTGTGCCCGAATGATTCTAGGAGCTATGTTGTCG
>JAOUQZ010000008.1:19741756-19761815 GCA_028564935.1 Neosilurus hyrtlii | reverse complement strand
CTATCTATCTATCTATCTATCTATCTATATATATATATATATATATATATATATATATATATATATATATATATATAATTATTGCATTTAGAGGTTCCTGATTAATACCGAGACTGCTTGTATAATAATTTGAATGAGGCCATTTCTGCTGTAGTATTATTACAAACATTATTATGAGTGGAATGAAGTAATACTCCTGCAATACCTTGGCACTGGTTCACTGCTTATGAGCACAGTGGTATCTGCCAATAAAAGAGGAGGTTAACCTGCAATTACATCTAAACACTACTAGTGACTGCTAAAGGCTAAAAATCAGAAAGGTTCAGATTCCATGATGATATTTGGCCCACTAACATCTGGTGCAAATGTTTATAGAAAAGTCCATTTTTTTGTCATACTCATATATGCGTTGAATAACTCACATAGCGTATTCGGCTTCAAGTCCTTACTTTGAATTACAATAGCAGTTTTTACTAATTTTTTTTGAATTATACAAATTGAAAATAATATTATATATATACAAAAATACACATTTTTTAAAATTCTATCTTTTTTAGGTGTTTTTTATTTGACTGTTTTTTTAATTCCCTTCAAGTATATGAATTTGGTTGTCTGTTGTTTCCACATTTTCTGTGTTGCCACAGATAAGAGCAAATTAAATGTTCTTATGTGTAAATGTTATTATAGTGACAAGACATGTAATATATTGGTCAGTGTTCATTTTGTGTAATGAAAAAGTCCTCACAGTTGTGCAGAAGGGCCCTTCATTAATTATGCATTTCATTTGCATAATCTCTTTTGATCCAGGCATCCCACAGCACCAGGAAGCACTAGCACAAAGCCATGCTCACTCACCTCAGCATGGTGTCACACTCACTGTAGCTGAATGGAATTTCAAAGTCATGTCATGACAGTGAACAGAACTACAGTCACAGTGCTGATTAATGCAATATGAGAGAGTGGAAGGGTGGGGAGGAGGGGAGTGCTTTTATGAATTACGTTCTAAATTGTTTCACAAGGTGGGAATTTTCACAAAAAAACACAAAAATCAAAAGGAAAGAGAAACAGCTTGACCTTACTTTCATGACCCTGATGCAAACACAAAAATAAGGACCTGAGCTGTCTGACATATTTTGTAGTTTTTTTGCATTTTGTATTTTTGATTCCTATTTCCTATTTCTAATTTGGTGCAGGAATAGAAATGGTTAATATGAATATAAGTACAGTACTTTATGAAAAGGTGTAGCTCAGTAAGATCCAGTCAAATAATTTTCTTTCACTTTAAAAATGAGGTTGTCTTCTTCTCTCAAGAGGGACATTTTTTTGTAATTTGACTGAATATGATTTGATTTCATATTAGTAGTTTAGTGCTAGAAGTATGAGGTTAAATAACTTAATAGCAGCAGAAACATGCAGTAACCCTTGTGGTGGCATGGTGACAAAAACGAGACCTGTGTTACGTGCATGTTTGTGTTCTTGGGACATGTGCATTTGTGATTTTACCGTGAACCAGAGAACAAACATCAACACCCTAGAAATGATTCAGCACACCTACAGAAATGGTCTGGTGAGGTGTTCTGACCTCCAGTCCAAATAATAATAATAATAATAATTATAATAATAATAATAATAATAATAACAACAACAACAACAACAACTATACATTTAGTGACTGTGTTTAGCAATCTGACAATCAAATTTGTATTTTTATTGTTTCTGTTCTGCTCATGCTTTTGTGGGTTTCCTTCGGGGACTCAGGTTTCCTGCTCATAGATCCAAGACATGCACATTAGACTAATTGTCTGAATTAGGTGTGAGTGTCAGTGTGAATGATTGTATGTGTACTGTATGTTTTGCCCTCCAACGGTCTGGCGAATCGTTCAGGGTGTACCCTGCCTTCACCTAGTGTCGGCTAAGATAGGCTTAGAATTAAGCAGTTTGGAAAACGTGTTAGCGCGTGTTTACTATATTATGTATATTAAAGTGAAAATAATTCACTCAGCTGTACTAGTTAATAGCTGGATATGGTAACTTAGTCATATGGCAGTCAGCTTACATATACATATAATACTGTACATCCCTGAAACTCTTCATGTTTTCACCTCACATTTGTATTTCATAGCACTGAAGTATAAAAATATAAATATATTTGAGTGGATACATTAGATTATTTCTTTATTTGTGCTCTTATAATTGTGCCTTGTAAAATACACACAGAAATACACTCCTAACCCTGTTACCTCCTATAAACTCTGCAATGAGTTTGGCATGAAGTTACAGGTCACACAGGGACAGTGGGTTGTATAAAATGGGACAGCACTCCATTCAAGCTCACAAAAAATACCATTTATTTCTACCTTCTTTTGTGCTAAGAAAGGGCTCTTTGTGGTGGTAACACAATTTTGGCCCAAAGTGGATTTTAAAATTTCACTGTGCCAGCTGAATTTGAATATCATACCCCCTATTGCACCAAACACCCTCATCATTGCAGTCAATTTCAAAAATAGCAAATAAATCATTAGGGGGGGGGGGGGGAATGCATTGAGCCCAAACTATTAATATGCTTTATGACACTAAGTTGATCATAAAGATAGAGTTTCTTATTTTTTTTTAGCAAATATCATAAAATAGGTTTTGTGTTTGGCTATGCTGAAGATAAAAAAATAAATAAATCACAACGTACATGCTGAGAAGTCAGAAGCCATCAAAAAGAGCACATATTCTTATGGTGGGGATTACACAGAGTTGGCAGAGCTCCATACTCATTCAAGTGCACTATGTATGATATACCCTGAACAAAAGAACACTGTTATTCAAGTATGTACTGGAAACCGAGCACACCTAAAACATCCTAAGAGAATATGACCAGTCAGAGTGGTGAGTGCACAAAACATGTGTGCCGTGAGTCAGAAAGATTCCCGGACATGGGTTGCAATCTATTTCCCCATAAGGCACTGAAGTGATTTTGCAACATCTAAAACATACTTCAAGTCACATTTTTGAACAGCTAGTCATTTACTCTGTTTGTTTATACAGCAGCGGTGTCGGTGTCACTGTGTGAATGTATGTACTGCGTGAGTGTGTTGTTCCCTGTGAGGTTCTGGCAAGCTGTTCGGAGTGTACCCCGCCTTCGCCCAGAGTATCGAGTCCCTACAGGATAAATGATTGAATTAATGAATAATTGAATGTATATTATTGAAAATACTCATATAAATTACATGACATAAATCAGCCGAGCATGTCAGAGAGCGCATGAACGCTGAACAAACAGTGTAGGTATTATAGCGATGTTTATGCTTTGATATATTACCGCATTATTTGACCATTACATTTGCAACCTTTCTTAGTCTAGTTAAATCAGATTCTCTACATTTATTAGTTCGATTTCACTTCATTACATCACACTGACTTACAGTGCTTTTACAGTATTCACAGAATTAACATTAAACTTTCAAACAATTCTGTCGAAATACTAATTTTCTCTTTAATGTGGCTAACAATGAAAACAAATCTATTTGACAGCTTTTGGCATATGTTCCATTAATTTGTTTACTTTTCCAGATTGGTTCACCTTTACTGCTCTTAGGTCACCTGGGGCAAGACTCATAATACCCCATGCTCCAGGGAAAACTAGAGGAAAGCATCTTCGTGTAGTATCCATGGTACATTGTAAGTGGTAATTTGCAAATTGGAATGATATCACCTCCTGCTTCGGCACATTGATTGACTACCCCACAATGATGAAATGAGATGAGTTCTCTGGTTATGGGGCCTTTTCTGTGTGTCAGAGTGTAAGTGTTAATAGGATATATATGATGTATGGAACCCTTACTACTGTAAGATACAGTATACAAAGATTTCGAAGCCTTTACATCAGATATGTTTAGAAATAATTATATTAAAAAAGAAAATAATTATAAAGAAAAAAAGAATTATAAAGAAATACTCTAACTTTTCCAATGCCCAACGTTTTAGTATGGTTAAATTTTGTTATTTAGTTTTTACTTGTGAGAATTAGTTGTACTGGATGCTGGGTGACTGTATTTTATTTAAAAAAAAAATTGCGCTCATAACATTGGTCAAATCAAGTAGTCTCATGACTTAATTTAGTTTAAGGCTATGTGATTATTTATGATTTTCTATGGTCACAAGGCATGTCTGAAGAATTTTATGATACTCATCATACTATCACCAATATTAGTTGTAGAACAGCTTGTTCCTGCAAATATTACAGAAATATTAAAACTCAGTCCTGCTTACAATCTAAGATCTTCACATAACAAACTCTCCCTTCAGCAACCTAATACATGAACTTTACTGCTTTAACAGATCATGTACTGCTGCAGTACCTATATGGAACAATCTGCCTGTGGTTATCAGTAGCACCACGAATGTGGACACTTTCAAACACCTCCTGAACAATGATCTACTCAGGGAGGTGAATCGCTGTTAATGTGCAGAGTAATTTGGATTTTAATGTGTGGTGTGGTGTGTCCAGTTTTTGCTTTCTTTATAGCTGCTGTAATGATTTGGTTCTGTGGTTGTATGTAATGTATAGATGCATGAAGTTCTTGCAACAAATTTTTTATAATTACCTATTGTAGGGCGGAATATATTTTATTGGGATTTTTTGTTGTGAAGTGTGTGTGAGTATACCCGCTGTAAAAGGTGCACTATAAGTTACAAAATGTATTATTATTATTATTCATTCATTCATTCTCTGAAACACTTAATCCTAATAAGGGTTGTGAGGAGGCTGGGGCCCATCTCAGCTGACTCTGGGCGAGGGCAGAGTACACCCTGGACCGCTTGCCAGGCCATCGCAGGGCAGAAACACGCTGACGCAAACTATTCTTTATGAACGACAGCAATGGTTCTTTTACATGCCGATCACCACAGACAGTGAGAGACATGGCTGGCCTTTGATAACCCAGTTGCACTGGGGGACAGCAGTGACAACCCGATGATAGTGGGGCTTGAACCCCTGATCTTCGGCTCAGTTAGCCAGCACCCTACCACCGGGCCACCACTGCCCCTATTATTATTTTTAGAATACTACTACTACTACTACTACTACTAATAATAATAATAATAATAATAATGACTATTATTATTATTTTTACTACTACTATTAGTATTATTATTACTAAAAGTCAGTACAGTATTGAATTTCTTTTATAATGTCCACAAAATACCATTTGTGACATAGCATGTATCTCTTAGATTCTTTAAATGTACTTTTTATTTACTAAATCAAGCTTGAGATTAATAAGTGGCAAGAAAAGGTATTTTCAAAAATTTGTGGTTGTATTTCCTATTTATTTCAAAACACACTGCATTAGACTGTATTTTACACTGTTGGAAAGCAAGTTCATTTGGTGCACTGTTCATAGTGATGCGTTTTCTTTTTCTTTTTTTAGGTTTTATTTTTTTAGTTTGGCATTTAACTAAACAAAGTTCTCTCTTTAACAAGCTGTCTTGTTTATTTTTTTCTTTTTAATGAAAAAATTCACGGTGCTGCTGTTGTAGATTTCCTTTTTATTATTATTCTAGGAAATTCTCCTTGTTTTGCTTTTTGAAGTCACGATCAAGTATCAAATGTTATCCGAAACTATGTTGGCTTTAATTCGTTCAAGGGGTTTTAAAAACAATCTGTCTACATTTTTATTGTTTTACAAACACAGGACATGATCAAATAAAAATGATAAGTGCAAAAAGCCTAAGAAATAAAGTTTAAAACAACCAACTGCAACATATCAAGTTCACTGTCAACTACATTACCCCAAAGATTCTTTTGAAGTTTATCCTTAATTCAAATGTCTCCATGTTCATAGCTTAAATTTAAAGGGGAGAAATTGTCTAATTCTCTGAATTTGCCAGCAAATACCTTTTTTTATTTTTTTAACATGTTTTGAATGAATGTTGACCTAAACGTAAATCAATTCTGCAAAGCCAAAAGGGCATTCAAGGCCACAGTTTGATGTACATTCCTGGGTATGCTTCAGGCCTCTGCTAAACCATTACAGCACGGTGCACTGCATCCACTGAAAAATAGGGGCATTCAAGGACACACACAGCCCCCCCGCCCCACCAAATCAGAAAGTAGGCACTCCTAAATCTGTGCGGCTACACACAAACACACACACTTTGATAAACATATTGATGCTTGTGAGAGGGAGCAAACAGGCACAGTGACAAAAGGGCAGATAATGGAAATGAAAACAGTTGATGAATGTGAACACAATATCATCTCACACACAAAGAATAGTCACACACACTTGGCAGTTAAATGGTCAGAGTTTATGTAAAGTATGAGAATTACATGATGTGGCTGTGATGACAATAAAACGTGATTTGACTTGTTTTGCCTTGAATGAACCCGGCTACACGATGATTTCATTTGTCTTCACACATCCTACCTTACCTGGAATTTAATCATGGAGTTGTTCACGTAATTTGACACACAGAACCTGATTGTAAAGATGAAACAGGAATGAAAACCTCCAAATCCAAAAATCAAACATTCAAAATGGCATTATCAGTGTTTTATGATTGTGTATGTGGAACCTTTGAGGTTTTCTTCAGTGATATTTACAAGAAACAATGATCCTGAAAGCGGGAAAAAAATGCACACACATGCTTGGATCAAGTTTCGTCCTGTTTCCTTACAGGAGTGCCTATGTTTTAATGCAACGTTAATCACTGTTATTTTAGTCAAAGCTTTTCAGTACTCTACAACTTCTCTGTGCCTAAAATAGCATGCCTGTAGTATCATGTCTAAAAGTCTATAAGGGAAAAGTGATATATAAACTATGACAGTAAAATATTTTAAAACATAAAGAATATAAAATGATTTGAAGACATGGAGCTTCCAAAATTCAACTGAACTTTCCAAAAATCATTAGATATATAATGAATTCTTTATTATAGCATAAACAGTCCAAAAAATGCACTTAACAGGTATTTTGATATGATGATGTTAACATGTATAAAGGTATTTTAAAATATTTTTATTCTTAGTACTATACATTTTAATATAATAATTTCATAATTTAATTAAGAAATAAATGCTTAAATATGTGGGTGTCATTGTGACGCAGTGGTTGACACATCCGCCTTACAGCAATAATTTCTGTGTGAAGTTTTCATGTTCTTCCAGTGCTTGCGTGGGTTACCTCCGAGTAGTCCATTGTTCTCCCACAGTCCAAAAACATGCACAGTAGGCTGATTGGCTGTTCCAAATTGCGTGTGTGAGTTTGAATGGTTGTATGTGTGTTAGCCCTGGCAAGCTGTTCAGGGTGTACCCCGCCTTCACCCAGCGTCTGCTGAGATCGACGTAAGCCTCCCCACAACCCTAATTAGGATTAAGATGCTTAGAAAATGAATGAGTCTAATTAGATTCCCTTTATCTATAGGACCTATAGGAACATGATATAGTAGGTCATTTTTGTGTAGAAATATAGAAAATTCTAAGGGGCTCACAGACTTTTATGCAAGTGACTTAGACCAGAGCCAAATTACGATGGCTAGACAACTGGATCAGAGCTGCTCCAAAATAGCAGGCCTCCAAAATGGGGTATTAATTGAAGGCAGAGGATATTATTTACCAAAACATTGCAGAAAAAATAATCCTGGGTATTATAGAAATGTGTCAGAACACTGTGTGACTGCAGACAGTTGAAACTACCCATGCTGACTGCTGTCAACTGCTGAAATTGACTACAATGGGTACGTGAGAATCAATACTGGACCATGGCAGTGAGATGATTTGGGCAATGTTCTGCTATAAAACTTTGTGTTCTGGAAGTCACTTTAACATGTAACACCATCTTAAACATTGCTGTGGACTGAGTACACCATGGCAACAGTATTCCTTACTTGCAGTGGCCTCTTTTAGCAGGACAATGTGGCCCAACACACTACAATAATTGTTCAGGAAGAGTTTGAGAAACATGACAGATACTTCAAGGTGTTGATTTGGCCTCCAGCTTCCCCAGAGCTTACATTAGTAATACTGAAACTTAGTAAGATGTAATCAGCAAAGAAAAACACTACAAATTGATTCATAAACATATATGATTTAAGTGTTACTTTATATCTTTACTTTCACTAAGACTGCTGAATATTCAGATGTCCATTTATCACACTATCTAGAACATCTTGGGGAAGTCTGCCAGACTCATGTAATTAGCTCCTACAGGCCACAGATTTAATTTGTTTCTTTCTTTTCTCAGAAAATTTAGACCATCTGCTGGAGAAATCTACAATGTTTTCCATCAAAAATGCTTTGTGTTCTTATGCCTTTTAAAAGAGCCCTTATGTACACACTAAACTCATTAACTTTACAATTTATACCAATTCCTTACACACTGGTGCTCAGGATTACACATCTACAATAATTACAAACTACATCAAATCACACTACTGTGTATTATGTGTTGTGTACTTCATTAATGTATAGATCAGTGTACATCATATTTATTGTATTTTAAATTTGTGGTGATCTGGTAAAATTGTATTTTTATTCCTAGCAGTTTCAATAACTTGCTTTGACTTGGGTTCCTTATATATCACTGTTCATTACTAATTAGGTCTTTCTTTATTGGTGCACTGCAGATATATGCTCACTTAAGCCTTGTGTGTATTTATAAGAGAGACTCAAGTTTAAATTTGCTCTTTCAATTTAAATCACTGGCCAGGCTTTTGAGGCCAGAGCAGACTGGAAAAAACTGTTCAAAAAAAAATTGTAAATCAATGCTGACACCACTAAAAATTGTAAAATAGTGAAGGAAACCAAATAACAACTCAGTATCTTCATTTCATTCAATTAATTATTTATTTAAATGATTCAATGAGTGATTAATTAATGAATTAAATAAACAAATTTAATGAATCAATTAATTAAGCAGCATCCAGTCAGCCTAAGGTGCATAATTGTTTTAGTATATACTACCCAGGAACATAGGCAAAAAAATCAATAAATAAACAAAAAATTGAAAAATAAATGTAAAAATAAAACTAAAAAGTACAAGTATTGGTCATATTTGCAACATAATTTGTTTTATTTAATATGTTAAGTAGCCCAATTCAACAACTGAAACAGCCAATCAGAAAGGTAACATGTCTCAGAGCATGCCTTGTGGCGTGACACTTGCTAACTATAAAATCAGGCTAGGACTGATGTTCCCGGAAGAAACTGCTGATGATATATGTGATCATTTTAATTAGTTAGTAATACAAATTCACCACAGTTACCCTTTAAAATATATACTACTCTGAAACAAAAACCCAATTTAAACATGGCAGACTCAGGTTGGGTGAGCTCTGCATGCTTTGACTTAACAGGAATGTGTAGCTAACAAAGTCTTTTAAGCCTACTTGTTAAGAGTGTAATACATACAACATGGAGCCTCAGGTGCTCTGTAAAAGAAGGTTTTTACACTCATTTGAAGTTTTACTATTTGGAAATACAAGAAAACAAACTAAAATGAGACTTTATCATTTATTTTTTCATTTTTAAAGCCTGATGTTTCACGTGACTGTGACAAACTGTGAGTGCCCATCATTTTAATTCAAGCATCATCCAAAATGTTTTTTTTTAATCATTAGTGGACTAACTTGTTTTAACTTGTGTTTAACCTTGTGCTACCAGCCAGTGAACCCTGTTATGTTCTCTGACACTGATGCTCACTGTTCATATCCCCTTTTTATTTTCCCCTCCTTTTCATGTAAAGGAATACTCTAAATGTATCCAGTGCATGTCATCATTTTGAAAGTCATCATAAATTATTAAAGGAGAGCACACACTATGATTCTCTCTGTTGCCTAATTAATCAAGGCACCCTTAAGTACTCATTGCATAATTACTTTTGTCATGGATTATAAATATATTAAATATTTTATTATGAGGAAGTTCAAAGTCAAATCAGCAAAAATATGCTTGACTGAAGTAAGGGATTATATGAGACTTGAATACATATTAATCTTATTTTCTAAGCATGGTGGAGTGGTGGTTAGCACGTCTGCCTTACAGCAAGAAGGTCCTGGGTTAGAGTTTTGGGCTCGTCAAGAGCGCCTCTCTAGGGAGTTTGCATGTTTTCTCTGTGCTTGCATGGGTTTCCTCTGGGTAATCCAGTTTCCTCCTATAGTTCAAAGGCAAGTACATTTGGCTAATTGGTTGTTCCTTAATGGCCCCTTGGTGTGAGTGTGAATGGCTATGTGACGGACTGGCGAGCTCTTTAGGGTGCAATTCAGCCTTCGCCCAGAGTCAGCTGAGATAGGCTCCCACGTTTCCACGACCCTGTACGATTAAGCAGTTCAGAAAATGCTTGAACATATGAATGAAATAATGATCTATGTGATCTTATGTCTATTGCTTTCTCAAGCCTATCTTTCAAATGAAGTTAAATCTATGATGATTGAGGGGTGTTTTATAGAAGAATTGTAACCCTGTAATGTCAAGGTGAGGATCTGTTGATTGACATGTTTGAGAAAGATTTTGTGTAGGAGTGAAATGTGTTCTTGATGAAGTGCACTTGTTTCAAGTTTCCACCAAGGGTGTATTGTGTAATGATTGTTTCCCCTATGGATCGAGTGTCAGGGTCTTTACATTGCACCAGGAATGCTTTTGCTTGCACAATCACCTTCAATATGAATGTCTTATAAGGAGAAAAGCTGTGACAGACTTAAAGCATTAACACATGGTGAACTGTGGAGTGAATAACCTTCCCACAGTAAAAACACAGGCCTCTCTCTGTGACTCAGACATTTTGGGAAATGAGTAAATTGTGTCCAATGTACATACATTCTGGGTGCATGGTTATACATTGTAGAGTTAGCCTAATCTTCTCACACATAAAAGTTAAGGTGAATTGTGGAGTAAAAAAGTATTAAGTATAGATGTTTTTCCTTAACTTGATAATTGCTGATGGAATTTACCAACACCAGCTCAGTGAATGAAAAAAAGCCTTACATTAGACACCTACATAGTTGCATGCTGAGTATAAAGAGTATACAGTTACATTTAAGCATATACAGCATATATTGCCCAAAGCAGAAAACAACCTAGAGTAGACAGTAAAAGATTTGATAAGTAAAGTGAAGCAGAGTAAAATCAGGACAGCACACAGAAGAAACAGTCTTTTTTTTATCACCACTAGTAAATCCATTCATCCATTATCTATACCTCCTCTGTCTTATCTACATCCGTCAGGGTCAGACGGGAAGCTGGAACCGATTCCAGATGAATTCAGGCTACACCCTGTACAGGTCACCAATTTATCTCAGGGCTAACACAGAGACAAACATCCATTCATTTTCAAAATCACATTCACACCTACAGGCAATTTAAAGTAACCACCTGACTTAATCTGCGTCCAGAGAGAACCCCCAAGCCAGAATAAGCATTCAGACTCCACACAGAAAGCCACAACTGACTGTGAGGTTCAAACCCAGACTCTTTTTTGCTTTGAGTTGATAGTGCTATCCACTGCCACACCATGTCACCCACTATAAAATAGGCACTTAAAAGTGGATCAAAATGCACTGGTATTAGAAAGAGGATGGAAAAAACAACATTTTGGTACTTCATTTGTTAAAATCAGATCACTAAGGACAGACATATAACGTTTTAACTGTATTATTTCAGGGATCTTTTTGTTCTTATTCATTAACCTAAAGATTTAGGCACTGCTTAAAAGCTGAGCTAGCGATAGATGTCTCTATTGATAGACGTCTGAGTCTGGGTTTGCTTTTCACAACCTTTCCTTTGACTAGTTGAATTCTGCTTTTATTTTTATCACCTGTATTATTAGTTTAATTATGCGTTTAATGAGCTCATGTTTTGTCAAACTTCTGATTTCAGTGTTGGCTTCATGAATATTTATTTACCTGCAAATCTGTCTGTCTATCTGAGTTAGACAGATTTTTTTATTGTGCATGAGTCTGAACGGTGGAGTATGAGTCGCTAAATCTCTCCTTTTTTTTCCCCAATGACATGGCAGTCTTATTGTTACCTTTGGTCGGCATGCATGGACACTGGACAGACATGTGATACCCTCCCAAGTATGAAGGATAAAACTGTGGTGATAATTATTTAAATTTTACTACAACGTGGCATGTTTATGCTTATGTTTAAGTGACTGCACCTAACATCAATCAATGCCAGTAAAATATTCTAGTGATTAATGTTAAACGATAATGGATCATATTTGCTTGATTCATGTTGATGTGATCAAGCTCAAGGTAAATTAAGGTCAAATGTGCATGCATAATCAATAGTCTGGAACATGTATTTGCATAAAGTGAACAGGAAATAAATGAAATTATAAGTTCGTAAGTAATTTTGTGGGTATATAAGTACATAATATATGTTCCAAAAACTTTAATTTGTATTATGGGGTTAGTTTGAGACATACACACAATTATTTCAAAATTTTTCACGAATGATGCATGATGGACTTGTTGACAGCCAGTCCCTGGGTTGCACATCCGAAAGTCCTTCCTTGGGATCTGTATTTCCCACTACCAATCAGCCTTACAGCTGTCCAGACATAAAAAAAAACCTCTGCCTAGATACAGGTCATCCTTGCCTGGAATAAAAATATGTATGTTTTTCTTGAGTCTAAAACATGTCTTTGACTTTGGAACTGTGTATCTTTTTCAATAGTGCAGCAAATTTCATCAGGCAAAAATGCTTGATGTGAGAAGTTAATTAAATTTAAATGAATAGCAGCAACCGTGCAGAGCTAACCTGGGAAACCTGAACTTTCATTGTTCACGCAAGGTGCATATGAAAAAATGATGACACAGCATTGACTGCTGGGCGTGCTACATATTCTAAGTGCCTATAAAGCACCTTAATGAAAGCCTGAGTTATTTATGTCTTATATGACATCATAAACAGGTGAAGTTAATTAGGAATCTGGTTCTGGTCACATGATAACAGGCCATAATATGCAGTTTGTAGTTTTATTGTTGCACAGGGGAATCATGGGAAATGCATTTGTATTTTAGATTTACATACATGTATCTATGACAGAGATACATAAATAAGGCTATGTGAAACAAACGATAAGAATTCTGTTTATGTTTTATTTATTGATTCCATTATTATGCAGTTTATTGAAATTTTTTGAGTATCTTCTAGTAAGAAGTGGTGGATAAACTATATTTCAAAGGAAGCAAGGGGTGATGGGTTTCTTCTAAATACAGCTATTTTGGCTACAGCCCAACAATGAGTATCAGCTCAAGCAGTGAGGATTGAGACTAGTGCAAAAAAAAAAAAGAGGTCAAATAAGCCCAGGCTAGTGTTTTGAAGGCTGAGTAAGAAAGCTGTGGGGAGAGTGTATGCACATGCTTGAATTTAGAGAGGCAGCATGGTGAGTTGAGAACTATAGAGTGAGTTAGTATGCTTCATACATATGGTTCACCTTTTCAACAAATTTAAAAGCAGATGGTGACCTGATTTTTTTTTTTCAGAAATTCATCATATATACCGGACAACAGATGATAAATACTTGCTAGTGAAGCCATTTTTTTTGTTCCAGTTATTTATTTTTATATTGAAACAGTTATTACATAACAGTTAAATAATTTTATATCCACTATTATTTTTTATTAACAATATCCATAACCTTTGACCAGGTAAACTGAACACTTAAAGCAAACTAAGTATAGTAGTGTAAATTAATTTCATGTACTGAAACGCTCCTGACCAAGACTTCCAGACTGCAATTCTCATCAGCCCCTGAATGCCACATGACCCATATAATGAGAACCTGTATTAAATTTAGCACTGATTATGCATCCTGTATAAGCTGACTCAAATTCACTTGTCTTGGCATAACAACCCTTCATGTTCAGCCTTGATTTTTCCATGCCACCATGTTGCTTTCTGAATTTTTTTTTTTTTGTCACTTACTTTTTATTGAACTTCCTGCACTTGCACCCAGCCTCTCCTTATTTGTGTGGATGGTAAATTATATAGCTTTGTAAAAATTTACATATAAAATTTGATGTACTTAGTAAACCTTTAAAATCATAAATATGCTGGAAGGAGCTCTACAAGCTTCATACTGCAATAGGAACAATGAGATTGTAGGTGTGATGATAACAAGTACAGATAGAAGAAAGCAAGTCTACAATCCTGCACACACTTAATCGGATTGTTAAGAATAACCCAGACATTGCAAATACCTTCCACCAGCAGTTCAGGTAATATGGCAGATTAGCAAGTACTTAGTAAGGAACCTTAATTCCAATAGTCTAATTGAGCTTTTTTTAAAAAGGAGAACATTCCTGGAATTCTATATCCTCTTTCAATGCAACTTCACTTAAACAAGACTGAACAAGACTGGAAATGCATGTCACTTATATGTGTTGGCTCCAAAAGTACTATTCAGTACAATAATTCTGGCATATATATATCATGCCCTGACTATCAACAAGGTCTTTATGTTTCAGCGTACTGTCATATTGGAGAAGCCTCCTGAAGGTCCTGAAATTATTAATGTTACTATTAACAAGGTAAAAGATGTGAATTATATTGATTTTGATTATATATTATACATCAAAATACCTACATTAAAATAGTATACATGTGCAGTATAGAAACAATCTGCTTAGCAATGCTGAGACCAAAAGTTTTATTAATAAATTTTAGTCAATGATATGAAATTTTTTTTTAAATGGTTCCATAATATTTTTAGAATAAGGACAGAAAGCCTTGACTGTTGTGCACCAAATAGCAGATTGGAGTATTCTACCTCCTCTATATAATCTTCCTGCAGAAGGTATAACAGGTGCTTGAGAAGTTACTGCCTACTGACACTGTATTTTTCCTCAGGGGACGTCAGTGCATGTTGGGAATAATGAGGATACTTGGAGGGGCTTGACTGGGGATAATATTTTACTGCTTCGAAGCTAAGCAGTGACATGTTATTAGATTGTTGTGCAAGCCAGATGTCAATAATATATATATTTGTCTGAACAGAGCAAGCAATTAATTTGAAGAAGAATTAATGCTCACAGAGGGCTGTACACAATCAAATCAAGAAATATAGAAGAGCCAGAATAGATGAGGCAAGAGCAGTTGCAGAAGCAATGGCTTTGGTGATCTGACAAGAGGCCATAGAAAGAGACTTTCAGGCGGCCTCAAAGATGTTTTGGGACAGTGTCTGGTGCCACATGAAGGGGAGATGAAACCATGTACAAGTTTCCCTAAGCAAGTGTAGTGGGGTTTACTGTAAACAGTGCTTTTTCTGGTGTTTTGGAGTACATCTCTGTGGCCAAGGTTACTATGATGGTTAAAAACCTTCATAAAGGCAAGAGTACATGGGTGGATGAGATCTGACTAAAGGCATCAAAGGCACTGGACACATTTTGCGATTGTGAAGTTAATACACCTCTTTAATGTTACATAAAGATCTGGGGAAGTGTCTTGGGAATGCCAAACTGGCATGGTCATGACATGCCTATGTTTACGATTTTTTTTAGAGTCGTAGAATTCTGGAAAGGGTGGTTGAATTCCTGGAAAAAGTTGATGCCAGGATTCTCTAAAAGTGCCTCAGTCTTATGGTAGAACTTGAGACTCTTAAGTAAAAATTCTGATATTGCCCTGGTAGACCGTCATAGACCAGCTCTTTACTCTTCCACACATACAACATTCTAAGGGGTCATGGGATCATGCTAATCCAGTTGACTTGTGTTTTGTTTATTTGGAGAAGGCTTATAGTTATGTGCCTCTAGAATTGTTTTAAACTAAATGCAGGCATACAGGATATGTGGGTTGCTACCAGGGATGGGCAATATTAATGGTATACAATGATCAGCAATAAAATTAAAACCGCTGATTAATGAAGTAAATAATATCTTGTTACATTGACACCTGTCAAGGAGTCAAATATATTAGGCATCAGGTTAACAGACATTTTCCAAAGTTGATGGGTTGACAGCAAGAAAAGTGGGCAAGCATAAAGATCTGAGTGACTTTAATAATAGTCGAATTGTGTTGGTCAGACAACTGGATAAACAACTGGCTAGATAACTTGGTCATCCCCAAACAGCAAGTCATGTGGGGTGTTCCCTGTGCACAGTGGGTGGTACCAACTACAAAAGTGGTCCAAAAAAGGACAACCAGGGAATGAGCAACAGGGTCATGGGTGCATTCTGAGACATCTATGAAGTGACATCATTAAAAATGCATAATTAAGTATGTGGCTTCTGAATAGTGCTTACCAATAATAATATAATAAAAAGATAATGCTCCCTTGGAAAAGTATTATGATTAAGTACCTTTCGTGTGAGCTACACAGAAGGTACTGTGACGTGGTTTTGGATCTGCAGGAAGTTGTGGATGTGTTTGTCTATTCACAGTCCATGAGTATGCTCTGGGTCTTAGTAAGTTATTCAGTTTAGCAAGCCTCTGATTAGCTGAATCATATGTTTCACTACTTGTTCATGTTAGACAGGTGATATGTGTCTTCAGACACATACGCATGTATGTGTCTGAAGACTCGGAAGAGGTAAGTTTTAAAATTTTGCATAGTTTTCCCATCAAAAGTAAAATTTGAGATGCATGTGACATTATTTATGCCAGTTGGTGCCATGTGAAAGGTCACTGAACGCATGTGTTTGCTCCACCAGTCATTTTACATGTGTGGCTGTTTATTTTTTTTTCTTTCATTTTTTCCTTTTTTTTAGTTTATTTTGATACACTAACAATTAGGGCATTGGGTATCTCTTTTTAAATATACACTTTAATGTATCTTCTCATATCCCTCTTTGGATTTTGTGATCTGTTCTCTATATGAGTGCAGTGAGAGCGTTCTCTGCATTTGCCTTTAAACTAAAATACATAATTTATGGTAGATGTCAGTCTCTGTCAAGGTTGTCTTACCATGAATCATATTTGTGATTTTTATTGACAGGATTTTAAGATGCAACCAGAGCTTAAGGTAACATCTCCCTTATTTGAAGATATTTTTTTTCTCCTTGTATTATCTGAGTTTGACTTCTGACATATACTTGAACATTTAGTTTCTGAATGTAAAGAGGTAGGGGCAGCATATACATCTGGGGGTCTGACGCACTGGTTTCCTCCCAGAAAAGAGGGAAATAACAATCCCTTCAGGGACTTTGGCCTTGGTAGAAGAAGTTATCTTGAAATCTTATTCTCAAATACTGGTGGGAAAAAAGTGTCATATTAACATATCATATCAGAGCAGCAGTGTTACTGTTGCTGGACCAATATGTCTGTATTTACATCTATGGTTATGAACTCCAGGTAACAATTTATAGAATACGGTTGCAGGTTCAATTAGCACAAATGAGGAGCACAAAAATCTTGGACTCTGGTTAGTGCTATTCCTCCTACGAATAAAAAGGAACTAGTTGAGTTGGTTTGGGTAACGTTCTAGGATTCCTTATGCTCAAGTCTCATTTGAGCTGTATCAGATATGTTCCACTGAACTTAGACCGTGTGACAGATGCAGGACAGATTGGACAGATTGTATGCTACTGTGGTTAGAGATAAAGACAGAGTGAGGACTGGACCTTGCCAATGCCCAAACCCACCCATAAAAGCAGAATGAAGTCAATGAATATTTGGGTATTCATGGCCAATTCATTGTAATGTCATTATACATTCCTATAATATTTATATATTTGCTGAACTGTTCAATCCTATTAGGGTTGCAGGAAGGCTGGAGCTTATCTTAGTCGATTCTGGGTGAAGGTGGGATACACCCTAAACATCCATCACAGGGCCAACACACACACAACCATTTACACTCACATCCACACCTAGGGGCACATTAGGAACTGTCAATTAGCCTAATGTGCATGTCTTTGGACTCTGGAAGGAAACCAGGGTACCCACATGAAACCCATACAAGCACAGAGAGATTATGCGAACTTCACACTGAAATGCCCGTGCTGAGGCTGAACCCGAAACTCAGGACCTTCTTGCTGTGAGTTGAACGCGTTAACCACTACACCACCATGCTTTCAATTTTATTATCCTTTCTATTGAAAAAATTGTTCATTAAGACCCACATTAAGAATGTGAATAGTTGCTCTCCTCTTTTCTAAGGACTACAGTGCATCTCTGCAAAGCACAGGATGTTGTATGTATAGAAATTTTATTGGCCACCACCTAGAAAATCTAATTAGTGAATTTTTTATGTATTTTGGAAACACAAATATCCTGTATTTTGACTCATAAGTAAGAAGATGGTTCTGCAGTGCATAAAGAATCACTTGGCCACAGGCTAAATCAAGTTTAGTGGAGATAAGGTGAATGTCTGATTGGTATGCACATGCACTCACTAAGGAAAACTGTATCTAAGAGTTGCACATTTTTAGTGTAACATTTTGAAATAATGTTTTGCCACATTATATTAAAGCAAAAACACATCATTTAATATATAGCTTGATTAATTATATAGCTCTTATAAAGTGCTGAAGTGGCTATATAAAAGAACAGTGTCCAACATGATTATTGACACCCATTGGAAAGATAATTAAAAAAAATTAGAAAGAAAACCACCTTTTGGTGAAGTAGCTTCACTTCATACTGAAGAAGAAAAATCCATCCTTTAACCGAAGAGGTATTTGGGGCAGCACTGGCCAAATGGTTAAAGAAGTGGGTTTGGGACCTATAGGTCACTGGTTCAATTCCTGAACCAGCAGGAAAAATGTGTGGCGATGGGGGAGTGAGCTGCACCTTTCCTACCTACACCTTCATGGCTGAAGTGCCCTTGAGCAAGGCACCTAACCTCTAACTACTCTCCGGGTGCCACAATGTGTGGCTGCCCACTGCTCTGAGTGTGTGTGTGCTCACTGTTTACAGGTTTGTGTGAACACTTTGGATGGGTTAAAAGCAGAAGCAAAATTTCTCTTGTAAGATTAATACAGTATATCAAAATCTAAAAATGTTTTATACATTTATTTTATTTAAATGATGCTAGGCTGTTTGGATGTTCCCTCCTTCTATCAAGTGATATTTGTTCTGGCATAGATTAGGTGGAAAGAACTTCCTCTAGATGTCTGGATTACTGATCCCAAAGTTGGTGGTTCAAGCCCCACTATCAACAGGATGTCACTGCTGTCCCCCCAGTGCAACCAACTGGGTTGTCAGAGACTGGCGATGTCTTTCACTGTCTATGGTGACAGGCAACCATTGCAACAACCAACAACAACAAGAGTAGGCTGCATTGCCATCAGCGTGTTTCTGCCCTGTGCACCTGGCGAGCTGTCCAGGGTGTACTCTGCCCTCGCCCAGAGTCGGCTGAGTCGGCGCCAGCCTCCCCACCACCCTAATTAGGATTTAGCGGCTCAGAAGATAAATGAATGATGAATAAACCATACCCACAGAGTTTTGAATGATGGTATACTGTGTACTAGTGAATCAGTATCAAAATATTTTCCTGAATAGAGACTTCAATTCACTCTGTATGTCACTCAGGATAAGTGTGTATGCCAAATGCCATAAATGTAAAAGATTTTTCTCATTTTTCCACTGTGTGATGACTTTTTTCTAACCCTTTTTGCTGATCTTTACAAGGGGAGCCAATAATCATGGGAGACACATGCAGACATACTGTAGTTACAACAGAAAAATCATGTTGTTAAATGCCATCTGCTTGGTTAAGTTGCATAACATATGAGCAAACATGAACATGCACACTTGCCTTGTTATCAGGTTCTGTGCTGTCATGGCAGTGACTGGGTTATAATTTCCCTTAAGGGCACGATGCCCAAAGATGCCACCGGAATTCCCTCTTGAAGTAAAGCCAAAATGTCAAGTCTAATGGATGAGTTACACCCTTGACAGCCTCCCCCTTTTTTTCAGTCCTGAAAGCTTCTGAGGCCATATGTGGACTCAGGGCAAGCAAACTGTTTGTGTTTTGATAACTATGTCATACCAGGTCACCATTCGTGTTTATGTGGTACTAATGTGCAATTATCTTTGTGTACTCCAGTGTCATGTCATGTCATGTCATTTTCTGAACCGCTTAATCCTAATTAGGGTCGCGGGGAGGCTGGCGCCCATCTCAGC
>JAOUQZ010000008.1:19710175-19741656 GCA_028564935.1 Neosilurus hyrtlii | reverse complement strand
GGGGGACAGCAGTGAGAACCCACTGACAGTGGGGCTTGAACCCCCAACCTTGGGATCCGTAATCCAGCACCTTACCATCAGGCCACCACTGCCCCTACTCCAGTGTTTGAATGTTATATTAAGTCCTGTTCAACTATTAAAAACGAATCGAATCAGCCACATGCTTTGCAATTAATTAATTAATTTACAATGATCACATATATCAGTATTTGCATTGAGAAGCTTTTCAAAATGTTGAGTTGGTTAACCTACAATAGAGGTAGTACAGTGGCATAGTGTTTAGCACATCCACTTCACAGCAAGAAGCATATTCCTTACTGCAGAAATACTAATTTTACATTGAAATTTTATTTTTTCATCTGCTTACAACATGTCTCATGGTTATAAAGACACAGGGGATGGATTTCTTTGTGCTCAGATATGCAAGACATGTATGGGGTCAAGAAACACCATAGTGTGATTAAGTAAGGTAAGTCTGTAAGGCTTTTACACCCCAGCCTACTGGCTCATCAGAGCCAGAGCTTATCCCACTTTCAGTGGCATCAAGCAACTAGGAGTTCAACTTCTCCTGGATAGGACACTAGTCCATGGCAAGTTACCTTCAGAGTATTTTATCTGGTACCCATTTATACTGCTAGGTGGACAGAGGGATGCTTGTGGCTCAGGAGTCTTAGCATTGTAGGGGTCTAACGGGATTCCGAACCCACAACCTCTTGATCATCAGCCCAGCACCCTAACCATTACACCACTGGCCCCATATAGAGTGTGATTAATCAGTGTTGATTTTTCTGTGAATAATTAGTCAAAGATAACGCATTGTTTTAACAACCCTTGTTAATTTCATTTTCTACTGTGTTCATGTACTTTTCATTCTTGTAAAATTGAGTGTAATTCAAATGAGCAGTATGTATTTTTGATGTTATTTCACAGTATATCTGGCAGGGTCTCTGCAAATGTTGACACAGCTTGAATCCTTGCCATGTTTTTACCTTCTGAGAGCAACCGAGAAGTGTGTAAACATTAATCAGTAAATGTACACAGTGAATGACATCGACTTGCATCACACTTTTACATTACGTCATGTCAATTGTCAAAGAAAATATGTCACTAAAAATAAAAAGCATACTGTGGTGTGGAATTAACATGACTTTAACCACATGCTGTCTTTTTTATTATTATCATTTATTAGCTTTTTTGAATTTATAAACTATTCAAAGGCACTCTGTGTAAAAACACGGGGGGGGGGGGGTGTTTGCTTAAATAAGGCAAAGTCCATTCACGCTTTAGTAACTATGTGGGTTCAGGGGACAATCCGGGTCAATGAACAAGCCTGGGGCTGACACAGAACATTCACGCACACATGTACATGCTGAACAGATAACCTCATTTACGCTTAATGATTAAACACTTGTTTGCCCCGCCCTGGTTTGTGCAATATGTAGAGTTTTCTGCTCCAAACTTAATCTTAAAGGAGATTTTAAAGCACATTATCACAGGTGTAAACTGATGGTACCTTAAACTCATGACACTGAAGTTCTTTGAACAAAAGTACTTATCTTATATGCAATATTTCAGCACAAAGAGTTCAGAGATAAGAGGATACTAATGAGGACAACTATGTGGCTAATAAATAAGAAAAAACTATACAAAATATGGCATTTGAAATAACTAAAAAGCACTTCCCAATGTAAATAAAAGCTCACATTCAATCACAACAGCAAGTTCTATCTCAGTGTTATGAATACATTTTAATGTGTTAATGTGTTACACTGTGAACAAATTGGGTGACAATGCTGTGATAAAATGCAGTATATTTAACATGTTACGACTGTAGTATAACGTTTTAAATCCAATAAATGTGCTGAATTGACCATGTCATTAAATTTTTTTTCTTTTCTTTCTTTCTTTTTTTTTTTTTAATCAGTGTGCATGGGTTGTTGTTTTTAAAGATTTTATTAGATGGTTTACACAGTGTGAGCTGGCAGAGAAGCCGCTTTGATATCCCAGCTGTTTGGGACTGCACTATAAACTCGTCGTCTCTGACAGGCTCATTCCAGGGTTCCTGAGCAGAGCAGCAGTTCAGCATCCTCTCCATTTAAGGATGGTTACATAATATCAAAGGGTTTACACTGGCATTCATGCTGTGGTTGTAATCCAGGACTTTGCTTCTCCACAGCCAGCCACTACAGGTAGCTTAAAGCAGAGCCCAAAAGGGATTAACATTATTGTATGGTTATAGAGTTATATTATATCACATGTAGTTGTGATGCTTAGCTGGTTGATGGTTGAAAATGGTTTGAAGTAATGTTTTACAACATCAGTATAAAAAGGAAAAATAATGCACATCACTTTGCACTGTTACCCACAAAATGTGACTGCATCACAGTGCTGTGATGAAAAGTTATTCTACAGCTTTAACAGCATGCGCTTGAACAGAATCCGCAATGCTCCTAATATTCTTATTTCCTTAGTAGCAACACATAAAAGGTCACTGTTTTAGTTATATATCAGAGACCCAAAGGGAAATAACCTGATATACAACCAGTTGGGAAACTGATTTATCACCAGAATATACCCACTACCAGGTTTAGAGCCACAGTGTGACTTGAGAGCAGAAGGAAAGATAAATATAAATGCATAGTCTCAGAAGTTGTATGATGTATGTCTGGAATTTGACCTTGTGCTCTTGAAAACTCATAAAGAGCAGCAAATTGACTAAGAGAAGTCAACACCGGCACAATAAAATGAGTGGCAAACTGTGAGAAGATTTAACGTGGCATTTGGTTCTCATAAAATAAAGAAATCCAACACTGCTGATTTGACCTTATGTATATGGATGTCAGTGAAAGCTGAAATGAAAGCTGATGTCTGGCATTCCAATCCTAAAGGATCAAGCCTAACAGGGAAAAAAACGCCAAACATACATAGTTTTTGTGTGAAGAAGTAAAAAGCAGTCCTCTTGGTAATAGTAACATACTGAGTGTTGTTAAAAGTTTGATCCCAGGAACACAGAAACTTACTGGGCAATAAATTAAAATTGAAAGCTTGGCAGAAAAATGTATTGAAGACTATGGAAAAGGTGCAAATAAATTTAAGCAAACAACAACAAACAACACAAATTGAACACATGAACTTGTGAATATACGAACACCTGTGGAAACACATTTCTCTGCTCAGACACGTGTGATTGCGAAATACATTTATTGTTCTACACTACCCTTTGTTTTACCCATTTAAATCTGTCTCTCATAATACTTTCACAAAGTCTGCTGTGTGTGGCTGGATGCCAGGTAGCAGGATCCCAAATGTCATATTTCTTTCCTGACAGACTTCCCAGAACCCCCTGTGGCTTTACTGCTTTTTTGTTCTCTTTCTAGGAATGAAATACATGTAGTAGGAATTCTGTGCAACACCACACATTTATCAGTGTTCAGCATGAAATATTACTAAATATGAGATTAATTCAACAGCTTTCAGTTTATTCGTGTGAGATGACTAAGAATAATAATAACATATAAACCATATACATATATAAAATAAACAGAAGGAAAGCTGGTGAATGCTTTTATAGAGGTTTGTTTGCTTAATTCTGCTTTTATTATTGGTTTCACAGTGACACTTTTGTGATTCATTAAAATCATGAAAAGGAGGCATTGTGAACCATAGAAAAATGATGTAAAGGAAGCACAGCGCCAGAGAAAATTTATAATAATAATATGTCTTTCTGATAACTTGGACTATCTTGATGTTGTAGTTTAAAGAAATAGTTTTATTATCCCTATGTTGCTGGTATTGGTCATCCTTACAGCATAATTTGTGTGTCATGTAATACATTTAAGTGATACAGAGATTATTTTAGCATAAATGGCCATTGAAGGCATTATACTGGGCAATTTCATGTTGTGGATTACTAGTGGGGGCTGAACCAATACGAAACAACCGTTTTTTCCCTGAAAGTCACGTGAGCTTGTTGGGCCGGGTTGTCCAGTGCAAGTAAACAAGCAGCGAGTGACATTTTAGGTGATAAAACTCCCAGTGTACTAAAGGCTCTTACCTTTTACTGGTTAATTCTGGCAAGGCACTGCTCCCATCCATTGTCATCCTGGAAGGAATGAAGGAGACATGAAGGAATTCTGTTGGAAGAGCATTCGGTTTTAGATGTAAAAGCTTGGGATTAGTGCCAAGTAGTTCTGCCTGGAGGTCATGCCGACTGCTAGTGGTCTTCACACTCTACTGAATTGTGTCCGAAAGGAAATATTTTCAGAGTACGGCCTGTGCTGATGTTATGCTATGTTTTCCTCAATTTATGCGCTTGTTGTTGGTGCAGCCGTATGCTTTGCACTCCACCATTTTCCTGGTGACACAGCTCAGCACTGGCAGATAATGTGTTATCATAGACTGGTGTCTGCTGCACGCAGCCCATCTAATAGGACAAAACAACTAATTAAGCTAGTGAAGAGGGCAACATGTCTCTGCACATGCCTATTATTATTATTAGTAGTAGTGTTTCAGCACTTGCACGTACCTGACAAGAAGCAAGGACTGATATTGCTTGATGGAACCTCTGATGTCATATGTCATTGTTTTAAAGGGCTAGTAATACAAATTCACTACAATTACCCTTTAAATATGCAAGGAATTTTTTTGCTAAATAGCATTTCAACTTGTAATCCAAAAGTGTTTAAAGGTTTTGAACCTGACAAGGGGCAGATTAATTGCAACAAGGACCATTGTTGGCCCCAGGAGCAAGGCCTTTAACCCTCAATTGCTCAGCTGTATGTAAAAATGATAATTGTAAGTCGCTCTGGATAAGAGCGTCTGCCAAATGCTGTAAATGTAAATGTTGTACGAATCGACCACCTATTTAAATGTTTACGTCTTTTTTTAGAACCATTTTGATGTTCACACACTCTCACGCATATATTTTCTGCTTAATCCTATATAGATGCAGGGAAGCAGGAGCCAGAGCCGACTTTGGGTGAAGGCGGGGTACAGCCTGAACAGCTAGCCAGACCACTGCAGGGCCAACATACACACAACCATTCACACATACACACACACACACACACACCTAGGGGCAATTTGAAACAGCCAGTTAGGCTAATGTGCATGTCTTTGGACTGTGGGAGGAAACTGGAGTACCCAGTGGAAACTCATGCAAGCACCAGAAGAACATGCAAACTCCACACTGACTGGGTTTGAGTCAGTAAGCCCGGGACTCAAACCCAGGACCTTCTTGGTGTGAGGTAGACATGCTAACCACCATGTCACCGTGTTGATGTTATTTAGGTTAGTTCTTCATGTGACCATGACACTGCCCTCAATATATGATTTCTTTCAGTTATTAGTGTTATGATTTTTATTTGTTCTGCGAAACTCATTTTATTAAAAGCATATACAAATTGCTTGCTTTAATCTGTTGCGGTTATGGAAAACAATCTTAGAGAAATAAGCCCCCTGGGTACTATCAGGAGGTCATTCAGAATTACAACTGTCTGTAAAGTGCATTCAGTAGTAACTCATTACAAAGCAATACATTCCATGTAGTGCACACTTGAATTTCACGTGCATGTAACAGTTGCTCTGTTGAACACAAAGATATTCATTTTATTCAGCTATACAATGCTACATAACTCATGCAACCTCATTTTATTATTTAAATCTTATATTTAACACATATGATTAGTGTTATTTATTATCAAACCTGTGTCGTCTAACAGCAAATAACTAAACACGAATAAATTATTCACACTGAAATGTTTTCTTAACGAATGCAAATTACAGACAAATAGACTTATTAGCTAGACATAAAGCTTACAATGAACTTTCATATTGATCATAGGTGTGTGTGTGTCTTGTCCCACAGGATAAAACAAAACAAAACAAACAACAACAAAAAAGATATGTGAGGTTTTTTACTTTCATGTGGGTTTCATGTGAAAATTTCCAGATCCTTCTACAATGTAACAAAACTAGTACCCTTACAAATCTGATATTATAAAATAGCCACCCTGCGACCCTAATTAGGATTAAGCAGTTGAGAAAATGAACGATTATATTATAAAATAGCTATTGTTTTCAACTCTAAACAACCATTCCTTAAATGGGGAAAGATATTGTTGACATCTCAATTCAGATTCAATCCTTATTTACTGTTATAATCACCTCCATTCTTCTGGGAAGGTTCTCCATGACGTTTTTGGAGTGTGACTGTGGGGATTTGTGGAGATCAGCGCTGTGTGTAGGCCACTAAAGTTTTTAACCACCACCCTTGTCAAACCATGTATTTATGTATCTCACTTTATGTACATAAGCATTGTCATGCCTGGACTTGCTGTGTGTAATGCTGAAACATAAAAAGATATTTCTGACAATGGTGTGTGTCAAACATAATGGCAACAGTTTGAAGAAGGTCTATATATGCATTCTCAAAGTATCTTGATTAGATTTACCCAGAGAGCTTAAGAGGGTAGCTGGAGTCAGCTGGAGATATTTCATTAATACAGATACATATAGAAAGGAATACACCGATCACCATTAACACTGCCTGACTGGTCTGCAGCTAGGAAGCCCTAAACATAACAAGCTACAGTGCACTGTATGTTCTGACGCCCTTCTATCAAAGCCAACATTGACATTTTCAGCAGCTTGTGCTATTAGACTTAGACTTAGCTTTATTTGTCATTCAGATATACAGGTGTACAGAACGAAATGTCGTTGCATTTGCTCGCTACAGTATAAGAGATGAAAAATGATCGGCATGAATAACTTTATTCACTTTTCCTCTCAGTGGTCATAGTGTTTAAGTGTTATGGCTGATCAGTGAATATGACCTGGATTTAAACTGGAAATTTTACAACTGGTTAACTGTGGCTTTGGGAGGAGCAGCTGCCTAGTTCAACACAGTAGTCGGCAGTTCAGTGTGAGATTAAGACGTAATTATTTAGGGCACCCACATATAACATTCATTCTAGTGTTAGTGGTAGTGTATGTGTTCATTGAGAAATTGTAGATATTAGCTTAGGGAAAAATAAGCATTAGAATTAAACAAGAAAAGGGACATGAATAATAGGTTGCCCTGTTGTTAGAATACATGGGGATTGTCAACAATGAAAACCTTACAACAACTAACCCCCAGACACAAAAGACCTGCAGTCCACTTTTTAGACCTGATCTGGTGTTCATGGTTGTGCAGTCAGTGGTTCCTACCTCCACCAAGCAGGTTATATTTTTGGTTAGGTTTGTTAGGAAATTTCTTCCTGGAGAAGAAAGACTTCATTCAGTTTGGAGACGACTCAAATCAAATTCAGGATCCAATAATTTTTTAACAGATATTTTGGTTCATATGGGGGACTGCTGGAGTTGGTGAAGGTTTGTGCCCCCTCTTCTTGTGCTCTTGATGTTAATGTTGGTAATAACAAGTAAACAAAAAAAACCCATCCAATAAAAATAAGTAAAATAAGTACAATTGGTAAAATTCTTACTGGATAAATCTGTGTGCAACAGAAGGGCTGTGACTGTGCTATCAGGTCAAATCAGGACAACACAGTTCCTCCTGGTGCAGTAGTCAGAAAGGACTAAACATGTAAAGCACCAGGCACAAATGTTTTAAATCAGTAGTACTTTTTGTGGGGATTGCCGGCAATCTCATCTTACCAGAGCAGTCAGGCACTAATCAAGCTAAAACTACTTCTTAGTCACATACATTGCATTGTGGAGATTGTGAAAAAAAAAAAACCCCACACACAAGCTTTGTTTAACTCCTGGAACTTGATGTCTGGCAATGGGTTCTCTCAGATCAAGCTAGAGTAACTGGAGCAGAGTGGCTTTTGAAGCATTCACTGGGTCATTGTCAGCAAACATGAGCAGCAAAACATTCCTGAAGGTAAATGAAATGAAGGGGTTCCGCTGTCCTGGATCAGACCTCTCCATGGTAAAGCACCATGCTCACTGACCCCATTTCCTCAAAGCTGGGTTAATTTTGTGAAGCAGTTCATCTGAATTCATTTAAACAGTGACCTGAATTGACTCCAAATTTATTTTTGAAAAGAAATCCTTCAAATATGCTTTAGTTTGCTTTAGTAAACTAGGGTAAACTGGGGTGAGGTATTATGAGCTTTGTGGTTGTTAAGAAGATTCAGGTCATCAAAAAAAGAGGTGAATTCTTAGAGGGCTTAACTAAAGTTAAACAATAGAAAGTTAAGTCAGTACACCAAGAAACATTAGTAAAGTTTTAACTTTATTATTTTAAACTGTTACAAATATTGTCTACAGTAGATATAATTTATAAAGTAGTTTATTTCAGTAAATATCTTCATGTCAGTGGTCTACGAACAATTCATTGTGGAATTAAGAATATAATTAACATTGCTTTTGATGCCTCTGTGCAAAGTTAGTGTAGTTAATAAATGGAGCTTTGGATCATTTATTTGTTGGGTATCATTACAAAATCACAAGAATAAAATCACATTGAAATTTCATGTATAGGACGTGTTAAAATGTATCTGCACAAGGGCCAAAAAATGGCACATTTCAACCTTTTCACTCAAACGGTCTGGAACTGTTTATGTGGTTCTTTCATTAAGATTGCCTGCTCATGGTCAAGAGACGACCACATCAAGTAAAGCAAATCCTGTCATGTTTACTTTGAGCTTTTCTTAAAGTCCCCAAACAAGCCAAGCTGCTCACTTTGTCAGCTAAGTTCAAAATGTTTGTGATCTACATGTTTGAAAAAACTATTTAATTTAGTAAAATCAACTTGTTTAAACTAAAATTTATAAAAATACACAGGGGTTCAAAAATTTAAGTATTAATTGATATTAATTGTACTATTTAGATTTGCCATAGTAACACATTTATCTAGATTTTGATAATTTTTCACACAACGTATCCGCTTCTTAGATATTTAGTTGATGCAGATAAGAACACAAAGGACTGAGACCCTAGAGCCAGTTGTTTCTAGTTGCTTGCCTTGACTGCAGTTTAATTTATATACTAACCTGCATTCTGAACAGTATTATGAATTTAGGAGGATTATAGTCCCCCAATTCAAGAAAAAAAAAACCCAGCAAAATGTATGTGCTCGTGTGTGTGTGTGTGTGTGTGTGTGTGTTGGTTAGTATGTACTATTATGTTTTAATTTGCTTCCAAATGTGAATTCAAAAGGTATGAATAGTAATGATATTCATAAAGTACAAAAGCTAAAACATTTATCTAGAAACCTAAAACGAACAAACAAAAATTGTTCAATACAACATAATTATGAGATTCTGTGAGAAAAGTAAGCATTAAAGTTCGGACTTAAACACATCTATGGTTTAATGTAAGCACCATTATCCATTATTTAAAATCGAATTTGATGAGGTATAAAATAGCCAGTTCATATTTTGGATTAAATTTCTTGTTTTTCCTGTTCTTATTTCTTTCCCTATTTCATTTGCAAATGTCCCAAAACAGTTAATTAGCTCTCCCCAGCAAACAACAGCTATTAAAGAAAGACAGGGTCTCTACGAGGAGCTTGAGGTCATGAAAAGTACTTGAATTTTAAAAAGTACAATTCCAGGCCCTTGAAGGTGCTTTGAAGTAATATTTGCATTATAATAATTTGTTTTTTTCTAAATTTGGTTGGTGAATATATACTGTGAAACTTTTAGTGGTTGTGGAATTTTATCTGTTCTACTCTGGAAAGTCATGGAAAAGTCCTTGAATTTCATAACCCTGAGAGTGTATGGACCCTGGAAACACTGAGGCCTAGCATCCTCCAAAGTCTACATGTTCTCCCTGTGCTTGCGAGTTATTTGTCCAAATTGCTGCTTATCTTACATCACTGGTACCTAAGCACAATTAGGAGAAGCTTTTAACTGGCCTTTTACACACGCCCAAGCCTATAGCTGTAAACTATATCTAACCATAAAAAAGCTTGAATGAAAACATTTTATCAGTTTTATGTGAGATATTTGTTTGTTAAAAGTTCATAAGCCTGATAAGCAGAATCATTCTTTTTTACAATGCTTTTGTTGAGTTGTTTTTTTTCTTCTTCAAGAAGAAGTAGGTGGCACGGTGGCGCAGTGGTTAGCATGTTTGCCTCACAGCAAGAAGGTCCTAGGTTCAATTCCTGGGCTTGGTGCTACACCTTGCGCTTGCATGGGTTTCCTCCGGGCACTATGGTTTCCTTTCACAGTCTAAAAACATGCATAGTAGGCTGATTGGTGGTTCCACATTGCTCCTAGGTGTGAGTGTGTGTGTGAATGGTTGTATGTGTGCTGGCCCTGCAATGGTCTGGCAAGCTGTTCAAGGTGTACCCTGCCTTCGCCCAGAGTCGGCTGAGATGGGCTCCAGCCTCCCTGCAACCCTAATTAGAATTAAGTGGCTTAGTAAATGAATGAATGCATATAAAGAGGAAGAAGGAGGAGGAGGAGGAGAAAAATATTTGAAAGGAAGAAAGAAACAACTCGGCAAAGGTTTGAATGATTCAGTTTATCAGGCTTATGAACTTTGAAAAAAAGGAAAGAAAACAAAGATGAAGAAATAAAAGAAAAGGAAATTCCAAGTTTCATTGTGACTTCTATGCATATAATTTAGAAATTGCTAAAATTATTAAAATACTATTTATTTATTTTGAATATTTGAAATACACTGAGACTGTACTGTAAGCCCATTCACAGGAACTGTATTTTTCCACTAGTACTTGAGAAATAACGAATTACTCCTTCAAGCCATGTCAACATGTGCCTTAATCTTTATAGAGCGCCGTCCACGTCCTCAGTCCTTACCTCTGACCGGCTATTAAGGTGACAGAAGTTTTGAAATATTAACGTGACCTCATGTGACCCTACACTAAAACACGTGTTTAATTTTTCAGCATTTGTCAATGTCCTATCATGTGAACAACCTCTGCACACTTGCTTTAGTGCTTTGTTCTGACCCCAGGTGACTCACATTCAACTCACAACGTGTTCTGTTTTGCCGTGAGGGCCTTTATGCAGTTGTTGTCATTAGTGTTGGCAGCATTGTTGTAAACTGTGTACATAATATACTATACCAAAATATACTACATTTAAGTTGCATTTGTGTGTGTGTATATGTAAACTGGTTCATTGTTAACAATACTGCAAGAATCAATGGGCTAATCTTAAACACTGACCAGACTAGTAGTACGGAATAAAAATAAAAACAGCACAGAAAGGTTACAGTTCATACCTGACCTGATAACAAGCAACCTTCACTTTAAAACAACCTGACCTGATATAACTATTGAAAGAACACTTTATCATAATATTTGGACTATACTGCCGTGCTGTATTTTCAATACATCACTGTCAACTCAACATGATGAAGAGCGCAGATGAAGAAATACACAAAAACACACTGTTTAAACAAGCAAACATTCTTTTTCACTTTGTTATCCTACGCCAATTTCTTAATACTACATGAAAAAAAACCCCAAAAAAACCCAATGTTTCGTAAATATGTATTTATTCACTGATTCAAAGTTTTAGTATGTGCTATGCGGAAACATGGACATTTTTTTTTTTCAATTTTAAAGTGGAATAATGATGCTCCAAGTCACTGTGACAAGCCACGATTGATTCAAGCATTATCCACTCCATTCATTAGTGAATAATCTGTTTTCATCTTTCATTATCAGTTCATTCAGACTGAATACCAAGGTTTTATGGTGAAACCATCCCTCTAAGCACTCACGGGTTTAGTATGTCTTATTTACCTGCTTTTTAAAATGTCTTGTTTTAGTTCTGTGTCTGAACACAGTGATAACAACTTGACTGGAGGAAAGATCTCGCACATGTGTGATAACTTGACAGTGCCACCCCGATTACTAGAAAGTAGAAAAGTCTGAGATCAAGTCTTAAGAAATAGAAGAAGGCATACGATTTCAAGAAAGATAAAAAAAACAGGTTCACTAATATATTTGCAAGGTCCATTAACACTCGCATACAGGAGTAAGCAAATGGTTTCAGAAAGACATTGGGTCAGTTCCATTTTATTTCCAAGAGATAACACTGTATTTTATGTTTATATAATACACCTGGAAATAAATGGGCCCTTTTATTCCTCTAGAAGCAAAACAACATTTTTCACTTTACCTATCAGTGGTTATGATTATTTTATTATTATGGCAAATCAGTGTACATTTTTTCATATAGAGTACAGTAATTTTGGAAGCTTAATACCAGCCCCAGCATGTCAGCGAGTAGGATAATCACCAATTGTGCTGAACTTTGGCCCTCCAGGAACATGGATAATGGATCTACAGAGCTCTTCACAGGTCTAAAGGAATTCTAAATGGAATTGAGTGTACAGGTGATCTTGAGGGCTCATTTAACTATAGTTTCAGTGGTCTGTGAGATGTAATCAAAGCTTCTTTTATTATTTCTTCTGAAGGAAAGTGTAAGTTTTTTGGTTGATTTAAAATAGATAGCATACAAATTACTCATGCACAAAAATGTGCTTTTTGTTTGAAGTGTTTATTCAGTATTCAAGAATTAATGGCCTATTCAGGGCTACAAATCTGATGCCATGATCAGTCAACATAAATTATTTAACTATTTAATTATTCAATTATTTAATTATTTAATTGTTTACTTGTTTGCCTATCTAATTATTTAATTAAGTAGCCAATTGATTATTTAATTATTTAGTTGTGTGGTTATTTCGTTATTTAATTATTTATTTAGTTAATTATTTAAGTGTTTAGCTATTTAATTATTGATTGATTGATTGATTGATTGATTGATTGATTGATTGATTGATTGATTGATTGATTGATTGATTGTGGCCAACAAAATGTCAAAATTCCTTGACGAAAAATGCTCATGTCGGATTTTTTTTTTTGTATTTTCTCACCCTGACAACTCATGCGATACTGACACTCGTTGTTGACAACATGCAAGGTCTCCCAAACACAAATATGTATCTGTCAATGTGACCAAAGAAGGAAATATAGTGTAATCTGTTCCCGGGATTAGTTACATGTAATGTATCTGGATTAACAATGTGGTTGAAGTTTATTTGTACCTTTCATTTAGGACAAAAGCACAGCATGGATGTGTGTTTGGTGGAAAATTACAAACCCAGCCTTGAACCTTGAAAGTAAGGTTGGTCATGCTTAAACCCCCCCTTTACACATAGGCATTTGAGGTGATTGACCTACCATCAACCTTTAAAACTCGGAGAGCAACCATTTTCGCTATTGCTTATTTATTTACATTTTTGTTAATGTTTCACGTACTTTATTGGTTGGCCTTGTTCACATGGAAGACTCTGGATTGTATAGATTGCAGTTAGTACTTTAATACATCTCTAGTGTCAACCAGCATTCAGCGACTAAACTAAGACAAAGGGCAGAGAAAATAAAATGGGAAATTTGAAGTAACTAAGCCACGGTTATAAAGGCTGCTACCCAAGATACTCATTAAGTTGAAGTTATATGAGTCTTCAATGCACATTGTTATGAAAAGGCCAAATAGTCAACAATATTGGGACTTGAATTAAAGAGAAATGATGCCCAATGTTAAACTGAAAAGGTGCAGTGAATAAGTGAGCACTTAACAGGACCGGACAGTTTTAAATATCACTAAACCAAAGGCTTCTCCAACAGTGTCTCAGCGATGTCTGAATGATGTAAACTTGACAAAACGAGACTTTAAGGCCATGTATGACTTTCTTGTACACAGGCAACCTAATCCCCCTATGACTAGAGGCAATTTATGGTGTAAACACTGTTCTATCATTAGGTTGGAGTTAACATAAGTTCTATCATGTTTTCATACACATAAGATGACGGTTTTATTCCAGTTCATCGTGGTCTCAGGAAACAGAACTTTCAGTGGTGTTTACATAACACACACTTGACTTTCTTAATGGATGTACTGAATAATCATCGTTTATGACCTCTGAGCATTGATATAAAGATTCAAGACAATTTAACACATTTTGGATGTTGACCTGAATCCGATCTGTTGACCATGGCCCAAATGTGGCTCTGTGGACACATCAAGCCTCACAAAACAGATCTGATGGGTACATAGCTTCTGACGACACCCTGCAGAATGACTCACTCCACTCCGTTTCAACACACTTACTTCTGTTTTTGTTTTCTAATGTTATCTCTCCTCAGTTGGCGAGGAACCATGCACACTCAATAAAATGATTGTTGTTTTACCTCAGGCTGAGGTCAGCCTGAGCAGGATGTTGTTGATTGGCATCTGGTAGGAAGTGCAGTATTGCACCATGTCCAGGACCACATCCAATACATTCCTTCTATAGAAGCAGGGAAAACAATATGTTCCTTTTATGATGTGTTGAAGGAACACACTCTGGAGAGGGTGGAGACTCAGGGAGTACAAATTGAGCTGTGTTGTAATGTACATTGAAATTAATAGCCTCACTCTCATGCTGTACTGAGCATTCTGATTCCATCTTATTCAGATCTGTGGTTTGTGTCCCATCGACCTTGGCTGAACCCAGTTTGACAGTACGGGCTTGTCACATGGAGTCGTGGCTCAGAAGGTACAGGAGCACCGAGGGCACAGAAGGACAAGCAGCATGTGCCTCGCTCAGCATGGCATCTCTCTGCCATGGGCAACTAAATGCATGAGCTCTCCTGCTGAGCACATGCTGCCCCCCACTGAGTGGATAGAGGTATTGGAAAAAAACTAAAATGTATAAATAAATAAATATAATAAATCAATGGAAAAAGGGGGGCAAATTAAGAATTAATTGTCTTTAAGAAATACAAATTTCCAAAATAATTATGTGATTTGAATGGATTCATAATGAAAAGGTGTATAACATTGTGAAACAACTTGGGCTCAAATACATTTTAATGGATAATTACTTATTAAACCTATTAAACTAACAATTAACCAAATAGTTAAATAATTCATTAGCTAACATGTTTTACCATTATTTCACTTTGAATATTAAAACTTAAATATACATAATTAAAAAAGTAGTGACACAAGTCATTATTCACATATTTGTAATATGTAATGTTCACTGTTCCTGCCCAATTTTTAAACACTGTACCATAACTATAATTTTCCTCTCAGTGAGACGGGCACCAGCCTCCCTGCGACCCTTACAGAATGAAGCGGTTTGAAAATGGTGGGGGAGTGAGTGAGTGAGATCTTGTCCTTCTCCCCTTTCCATCACAGTTAATCCACCAGGCCTAGTGTATTCTCCACTGAAGCATCTCTCTTCCTTTTGTATCCGTCTATATTCATATATTCACTCAGTGCAATGGAGGATGCACCATGTTATGAGATGTCTGCTTAAGAAGAGTTATTTATTTCTTATTTCTGCTCCTCCTCTGAGTCAGTGTTTTTTGAGTGGCAGCTGAGAGATCAGGTGAGGTGACTGGAAATTACCATCTGCCACCAGCAGGGTACCATTATAAAAAAGACCAAAATAGATCCCCTCACAAGCTTCTGCTGAAGAGATGGTGAATTATTTCTGTCATAATGTATTTGTTTCGAAAAGTAGGCTAAGTCGCAGCCTTGATATTTGTTCTGGTGAAGAAAGCAGACCCTGGCAGGGGATTTTATATGCATATGTGCACTATGCTATTTTTAAATTTAGTGAGACATGAAGTTGTAGACAATAGAGAGAGAAGTTCTGAAAGCTTGTTTAGATAATTGCCTACAGAATAGAGGAGAAATTAATTTTGGCTTCACAACAACAACAAAATGAAGTCTCTTTGATGTGACTGTGTAATTCTACCTATGAAAAAGACCCAGCTGTCTCTCTGTGTTATAATTCTGAGAAAAGTGTAAGCAAATTTAAATTGACCCACTTGCTATATATTTTTGCACAAATGCTCATGGCGAGAAGGTTCAGGGTTTGAAACTTGGCAAAGGGTCTAGTTGTCCTCTCTATGCTTGTGTGGGTTTCCACTGGGTACCCCAGTTTCCTCCCTCAGTAAATCAAACACATCAATCAAGATCAATTGGTTATATAGGTGTGAATGTGAGTGTGAATGGTTGTGCCTGTGCTAACCCTGCAAGAGACTGGTGACCTGTCCGGGGTGTATCCCACTTCTCACAGTTGTTGGGTTCAGCTTCCTCTGCGGATAAGTGCTATAGATAATGGATAATGGAAGGGGTCCTGTGAAAATGAAAAACTCAGTGGGGCTGCAACAAGTTACAGTATTTACAAATAATATTTGACTTAATTGCTGTGTACAAATTAATCAGTCTAACAAACAGAAATGTGGACAAGCAGACGGAATGCATTTCACAGAGGTAACTGAGAAATAAGCAGTTATTTGCATAATATTATACAACAACATTGTTGTATTCTTGAATGTAATTAGTCAGAAGATGTTGATTAGTGCTGTCTTCAAGTGACATCCTATTCACTATTCCCTGTGGCATCAGTGGCTGTCAGTGATAATACAAAGGTCCAAAAAGTCACTTGCCTGTTCCCTAAAGAGGTTTATATGCTTTGCCTGATAGGAGATTGATTTGAAACTTTAACTCTCTCTTCACCCTTCATGTCCTTGTTAAGAAGGGGCTGGGGGGATGCATTTGCAACACAAATGCTAACACATCTTTCTGCTTTCTGTCTCTCTCTCTCTCTCTCTCTCTCTCTCTCTTTCTCTCTCTCTCTCTCAAAAAAAAACCACTACATTGGCATTATCAAACATACTGTCACTCAATGTCAAGTTCGAAGATAATTCTATACTGGTGCCCAGGACAGCTAAATCTCTTACATTCTACAGACTCAGACAGAACAGCTGCTTATTTAGCCTTAAAGGAATGTTAATTAAAGGCGGCATGGTAGTGTACTGGTTAGTACGTCCACCTCACAAGATGGACCTAACTTCAAGTACCGAGCTCTGCGAGGGTATTTCTGTGTGAGTTTACATGTTCTCCATCTGCATGCAAGGGTTTGTTCTTTTGTCCTACAGTTGACAGGACAAAATTGAGATATGCACATTGGGCTAATTGGCTATTCTAAATTACCCCTGGGTGTAAGTGTAAATGGTTGTGTGTTGGCCCTGGCGAGCTGTTCAGGGTGTACCCTTCCTTTGCCCAGAGATGGCTAAGATAGGTTCCAGCCTCCCCAAGACCCGAGAAGGATGAAGCTGTAAATGGCTGAAGGCTGGTGCCCCTCTCAGCCAATGCTGGCAAGGTACAACCTGAACAATTCCCCAGTCTATTGCAGTGCCAACACTCACACAACCATTCACTTACAGTAGGAATCTGTGCTCTATGATATTGGGTATTTTAATAAATCATGTGGAATATCTTCTTATTATATATGACATATATATTTCCTAATTCCTCAACCCCCATGGTTGTACTCTGACATAATTTTTTTTATAGTTCTTCCGTCTGTCCAAGACATGACAACTACTCTATTGGTTATGGGTATGTTTTTTTGTTTTGTTTTGTTTTGTTTTGTTTTTGTTTTTTCAATATCTGCAACATTCTTCTCTCTGCATTGCTAACCCACTTTCTACATCTCAGTCCTCAAGCACATAATATCTGGGCACATGATCTAAGCATCTCCCACTGAGACACCACCTCTGAACACTTATGATGTTCCATACTTATCAGAAATATGCAGAGTTGCTCATGAGTCCCATTCAGAGCCCAGACTGAGCCCTTGGGTGGTTGGTGGGTGGATTTACTGTTTGAATTCTTGCCTGGTCTAGTTTTTTAAATTTTGTATTTTTTTGACTACCCACACTATCTGTCCTAGTTTAAACCGTATACTAATAGTCAGGCCTGTTCTCTTGATCTCTTGTTTCCATAAGAGTCCCTTTTCTTGTTGGATGGTTTTAATAAAAGCTGAATCTGCATCTGCCTGTCCAAAAATCATGACATGAAGATAATATAGGATAGTAGCATCATTTCAATCAGGAGTATAATAAGAAATATATTAATGTGCTCATTCAAAAAAATAATAATAATAATAATAAAATAAAAAAATTATACTAACAGCTAAAGGTAGGCTCACATGACACCAGTGTTGGTCCAATCTTTACTGATGATCCCAATCTTTCAGGATTTTTCAGCATGTTCACAATATTTAAACATCAGTAAAGATGTACAAGAGCAGTACAACATCAGTAAAAATAGATACATTTGTAAACATTGGTAAAGATCAGTACAACATCAGTATACATCAGTAAACACTGGTACAACATTGGGACTAAACACTGAGACACATAGGCTTAACATTGGTATTGTATGAGTCTACTTTAATTCAGTGGGATTTGTATGGCAGACATTCAAAAACCTACAAATTAATGGATTATTTAAAAGTTTTTTTATTTAACAAATAGTAATAAAAACTTGTTGCTACAGTTGTAAGAAAAACATTTGTTTAACTTTTACCTCTAAGTCAATACTTTCGAGGTTGTTCCTTTAAGATTTTCATTATGGAAAGCAGAGGAATTTGCAATTTATCAGTAACATAACAAGGTGTATTCTCTGTCCCATTAACAATAAAGAGGAAAAAAAGAGAAACTGGTGAGGAAATACTGTTTATAGCTGTTATAACCGATAAGAGACACTTTTTATCTTACATTCAATGTTAAATTTCTACACATGGTTAAAAATTATGGCACTGTTCTTTAGTACATTTTTAAAGACCTGCAAACATTACAAGAGCAGTGAAACACTTGAGGTGATGTAAAAGATGTTTTTCAATTTCAGAGAGGTAACATCACAGCACCCTATTTTCCCTAATAATTCTCTTGGCAGATGCACACCTCCATGTGGCATTTCTCTGGCACAGAGTTTCAGTAAGAATACTTGTTATACTGACTTGAATAGCTTATGGCTAATTAGCTAAACACAGTATGGTGCGCTCACTCATTTGCAAGGGACATGTACAGTAACAGCAACCTTATTATAACCTTCTGTACACATTTATAACAGAGTAATAATAATAATAATAATAATAATAATAATAATACATTTTTAGTTAAATAAAAAATACAAATACTAGTTTCTTTTTCTTCTAATTATATGATAAAGTGAGCTATTCATTAGATATATGTATTTGATTTATGTTTGTGTTGTATTAATACTTTTCTGTGGATCACACCACAGTATTTTTATAAATATTCTGTCACTTCTTTATCCCTTTATCTTATGGCTTGTTTTGGCAATGTCCTGCCAGTTCAGGTCATTCACTTGAATGGTAATATAGCTGCCACATGGGGGAGGCAAAGCCTATATGATCATACTGCTTGTCTTATCTTGATTTAAAGTTTAACAACAATGTAATGAAAACCCTTAATAATCTTTTAACCACATTCTTTCTCTAACTCAGCTAATCATATGACCTATTGTTTAAAAGAAATACACTGCAGGGGTTCTAAGCTCCCCAGGAATGTGTATTTTAAAGTTGATCTATATCTTTCTTAAACCAAAATCAAAACTGTTGTGTTAAAAAAAAAAAAAGTCCAGCTGGCTCATTAATGATGCATGGATTTTGGTGTACACCAATCCCAGGAGAGGTACGTGAAAGACCAACCCACATTTCAAATTTCTTCAAAATCCGAGCAAGCATTCTCAAGTTATCGTCCGGAAACCAAACTGTTGTGTTAAATAAATTAAGTCCAGCTGGCTCATTTATTGGGCGTGGATTTTGGCGTGCACCAATCCCAGGCGGGGTACCTGTAAGACAAACCCGCATACCAAATTTGATCAAAATCAGAGGAAGCATTCCTAAGGTATCATCCGGAAACAAAAGTGTAAAGGACGGACGGACGGACGAATGCCACCCATTCCAGTAACACCCACCCCACTATGTGGCGGGAGCTAATAATCAGTAAACCACTTATGCTGAATATGTATGTGAGAAGCAACAAAGCTTTGTATCTGTGAGGTGGTACATGCATGGCTAATGCTGAGTGGTACAAACTAAACCACTACCTAAAAACATAATTACATTATTTTTAATGCATGCAATGGTTTAAGCTGTGTATTATTAATTATCATTTATTCATTCATTTATTTTCTGAACCGCTTAATCCTATTAGGGCTGCAGAGACGAGGGAGCCTATCTCAGCCGTCTCTGGGCAAAGTCAGGGTACAGCCGCCTGGAAAGAAAAGTCTATACAGAATACTCCTATGGAGGTATTTATGGAAACTAATACGATGGAAGCTTGGATTGGAGTCAAATCATTACACACACACACACACACACACACACACACACACACACACACACACACACACACACACACACACACACACACACAAAGCAGTTCTTTGGTAAATTTGGGGCATCAATGCAACAAGTTATTTGTACTAAATAAACTAGTGTCACCCAGCTGAAATCAAAGTGCTCCATATCTCCTAATTTGAAAAAATATCAAAACAATGTGGTTTGCCAAAGGGGTACTATAGTGTACCCTCATGGCCTGAAGGTGAAATTGCATTTTTATGGAAATTAAAGGATTGTACTCCAACATGAAATCATCTTAACATGAAATTTATAGTCATACTTTCATGGACAGGAGAAGTATGCACTTCTGTCTGCCAGAAACCCCTACACTGGGGAAGATGTTTGCGTTGGCCACTGATCTCCAGCATGCTGCTAGAGAAACTCTCTAGCGCAGAATATTTCTGCATGGCCCAGATACAGTAGCACCTTTAATCCCACTAAATCTTTCTATCAGTCTGGTAACAACTTGAGCAGTTCATTAAGGAGGAATAAATATGGTGTTAATGTATGAGTAATGTGACTAAACACTTAAGCACAAATATCTGGTATTGAAAAATTATATACACTGAATAATTTCCGAATTCCATACATCTAGTATTTAGTGTAACACAGAGTTGGTATTCAGGCTAGAAGCAATTTTTTATGATAATTCTTTGTTTTTAAAGAATTTTTTAAAAACTTGTGTTTAAAATTAAGGTTTTATATTTACAAAGTTCAGTGTTTTATTTTTAAAACGTATCTTATTATCCTGGGATCTATTTTAAGTCACGTTAAAGACTAAAGGTATGCAAACCTATGTGTGTAACAATCAATGACGCATTTCTTTCTATATAAATCAAGTTAAACTAATTGTCACAATATCCTAAGAACCTGCAATGATGCTGTGTATTGTACACAACCACCATAAGCATGACACGAGGGGGCCCTGAACACTGCTTTCATCCATCCTACCAATGTTGTTATCAATGCATAAGAGAACATTGATTTCTCAGACCCATTCTTCGCTTTCTTTTCAACTCCCTAATCATGCAGTATGTGGATTTGCTACTCTAACAAGCATATATTTAAATAATAATTAAAAAAACTTTACAATTTATGTTTATATAGCTATAATCAGTAACAAAGTTAAATGGTTAAAATGGATGAAGTCAAACAATGCTGACAATATTTGAAAGTGTGCCTATTGAGTGGCCTTGCTGGTAACATGGGTCTTGATAATGAAACTTCCTGTTTGTCATGTGACTTGTGACTTATGTGACTGACATGTGACTTTATGGCATGTGATTTTAATGTAGTAATTTGTTCTATGTAAAATATGTTAATAATGCAAATACATGCTTTCACATCATAAATAACAATTGGATTACGATAACAATCATACAAAGAAAACAGATCATAACATTAAATGTTTTTTTAATTGTATTTGGGATACAAAATGATTTTGAAGGATAAATAAATGTGACAAATGATTGTATCTCTCTCTCTCTCTCTCTCTCTCTCTATATATATATATATATGTGTGTGTGTGTGTGTGTGTGTGTGTGTCTTATCATTTTTCTATCTATCTATCTATCTATCTATCTATCTATCTATTTATTTATTTATTTAAAACAAAACTCAACACCTTGCCCAAGGACCCAGCAGTGGCAGCTTGGTGGTACTGGGGTTTCAATCCCTGACCCACTGAATCACTAACCCAGAGCCTTAACCACTGATCCACCACTCACTCTTACACACTTCTCTCTCTACAGATTATTCCTTCCTGTTTCTTCAATACAACAGTTGTGAACTGTGAAGTTAGCTTGCAATGTGTATTAATTATTCACTTTGCACTTGTTTCACACTGTTGTTTTTGCACTACTGTTTTCTTTGACTTGGATCACTTGACTTGGATGCCATGCTTTCTTACAATATGAGTTTTGTCGATTTGAGACACAGCCAAAAAGACTGATGCAACCCAGTAAAGTCCTTTCAGTAAGAGCAGAAGAAGAAGCAGGAGACCACGAGTGGGCGTGTCCAGAAAGCTTGTTCTCACATGGACGCCGCTATTGGTCGAACATGTTTCATCCTGTGTGACGTCAGCACACACCTCCCGTTCTGATAGCAACGTTGAAACACAAGTAGTTAAATCTGGCAGGCAGGCAGGCAGGCGGGGAGGGAGGGAGGGATACTGAGGCGAATTTTTCCACTACACCACAGGACTTCATCAGCCAGACAGTTGTCTGAGGTGTTCGTCATCTTTATCGTTTATATTTCTGTTTAGAGGAAACTCTGAAATTAAATCCGGAGCTCTGAGGGAAGAATCTATACACACACAGGCTAATCTGCAGCTAGTTTCTGTTTACTGTAATTAGTGTAAAGTGATAAATTATACACACACATCTCATATTTAAGATTAAAGACGTCCAGGGTGCCAGCGCGGGATACTGTGGTGATGGACTTCGTTGCTGGATGTCTGGGAGGTAAGGAGCCGGCTAACTGCTTTTGGGTTCAGTTAAATCGCTCGCGCCGGAAACCACTTCCGCATCGTCCGCTCACATCAGTTCAGCGCGAGCTTACCAGAGCACGAGCGCTAATGAGGAAAGCTAGTTAACAGGTTAGCTAGAATTAATCTCGATAGAAACACACACACACACACACACACACACACACACACAAAGTAGTCATATCACATGAGATATATTTATCTATTTGATTTTAAACTCGGGAGTCACGTGCTGCTTCAAAATATTACTGTTGACATCATCATCATCATCAAAACAATAACAACAACAATAATAATAATAATAATAATACCAACAACAGCAAGTACTACTGTTACTACCAATAATAATAATAATAATAATAATAATAATAATAATAATAATAATACCAACAACAGCAAGTATTACTGTTACTACCAATAATAATAATAATAATAATAATAATAATGATAATGATAATAATAATACCAACAACAGCAAGTATTACTGTTACTACCAATAATAATAATAATAATAATAATAATAATAATGATAATGATAATAATAATGATAATAATACCAACAACAGCAAGTATTACTGTTACTACCAATAATAATAATAATAATAATAATAATACCAACTACTTCTACCAATAGTAACAATAGCATCATTATCATCATCCAAAACAAAAATAACAATTAATGTAATAATATCTGTGGACTGTGGGAAGAAACTGGAGTACCCAAAGGAAACCCATGCAGGCACAGGGAGAACGTGCCAAGTCCACACAGAAACGGCCGAGCCTGGGAATCGAACCCAGGACCCTTTTGCTGTGTACTAACTACTGCATCACTGTGCTGACCCACTAGTACTACTAATTATAAATATGGCTGCAAGCAGCAATTTCTGGTGTCCAAGCAAAGAGACTAATAAAGAGCACAGGCAGTGATGGAGAGGAAGGGGATTGCTGATTACGAGGACATGATGAAGGGCACTGTTGAAGATGAAGATGCAATGGTGTTACAGAGTGGCTTTTTACCATAAAAGGAAACTAGCTGCCCCCAATAGGGGAACCGCATCAGCCACTACCAAGCCATTATAAGCAATTGGTAGCCAATTTTGTTGACCTTAAACGTGACTTACAATGACGTTTTCATTAAATCGTTTCAGCTATTGGTCCCAAGTTGTTACCCTTTAAATTTGACCGTGATGTGGCAAGCAGTGCTTTAGATATAGGCATGCGTAGCCATACACATACACACAAAACTAAATAAATAAAAATACAAAAGCACAAACTGATAGAAGTGAAACAATACCAGCTATGCTACTGCAGCTAGTAAAAATTGGCAGAAGAATATTAATCACAGGGATTGCTTTAGGTGTTCCAAGCTAACACTTAGACCTCTAATTGTCTTTCAGTCACTCATTTTTCTAATCACTTAATCCTACTATGAAACATAACTAATGTGAGATTAGGATAGAGGCGGGGTTTCAAAGGAACATCGGAGGGTCCCTATCTCCCAATCATTCGAGATTCATATGGTAATAGTGGACCTCACAAGCACAGCACCAGGGTAATTCAATAGGCTTGGATAGTTGTGCCTATGCCTTGTCCAGTGTCTGCGCGTACCTACCACACGAAACCGAATAAGGTTGCTCTGTCGTTGAGTTGATGTTGATTGGCTGTTATGTATTGCTTACTTGCATGACCACAGATAGCGCTAAAAATATAAATAGATATTTATAAATGTATTGTTTATAAGAAATATTTATAAATTTTATTTATAATAAAAGGCTTTGCTTTTAGGTAGTGCCTAAATCTTTATATTTAAGTTGTCTTGGGGTATATAATAAAAATATATTGCTAGCGTAGTCTGCTGTTAAAATGTGAAGCTACCACAAAAGTCATAGGAGTTAGTAGGTTTGATACTTATTTAAATATTTATTCTTGGTCTTTTTCCATGTCATACCTGACCCACATCCCCTGCAGTCGTTGACACACCCCACAGTTTGAATATCTCTGCATTAGTTTGAAACATAATTAATACAAAGTTGTTGTAACAGGTCAGCTTTATCCTATGGTAATGAAACATTTCTACCCATCTAGTGCTCAAGCCAGCTGAAAATACGTGGGAGATTTTGGAGTGAGACATTAGACAGAGAGTATTCTCTAACCGCACCATCAAAATATTAACTGAGGAAATGTCTTGTGGAGAAATGCTGTTCATCCGTCTCCAGTAGAGTTCCAGACTTGTAGAATTCATACCAGGGCACACTGCAGTTCTTCTGTTAAAGAGAGGTACTAAGAGAGTTTGTAGTGGTTTATACATGGGAGGTGTAAAAACGTCTTACTAAGCATGTTGGGGATTTGTATAGGGAAATCTCATCCCGAGGTCTTCATTACAGATGAAGCTGAGGTCTGTGGAAAAAAATACCAAAAACAGATTTATCTGTACAGACCGAGCAAACAGGGTTAATAAGTAGTTTATTATATGGCATTTTAAAATGGCTGCCTTTTTTTAAATTTATTTCAGGCCCTGTTACTTTTTTAATTCTTGTTGGGGTGCTATCTCCAAACTGCTGCTTTTGAATAAGGCGTCTTCATTCGTGCCCCCAAGGGCTTGGAAAGCTTTCATCTTGTTCTCCTTCTTGTGACAAACAAGAATTTTCTGACGAGCAGCGAGTGCTTCGTGGCACTTTGTAAAGTCTGTATTCCTTAGGAAATTTCCTGTAAACCGCAGTGCTTCCCTGAAAACTCACAGCTCATATATAAAGATTATAGCATGCTGTGTAACCAGCTAACGGCTAAGTTACCGGTCGGATATGGCCTAGTCTGAATACTCGATTTACTCATGCTGTTGTTATATAATAAATAGCAACAGTATAGTCACCCAAAACATGGTTCATTTCTCTCATGCATTTTTATTTTTATTAGTTTATATTATTTATGTATTTTTTTGCATTCTATAATTACAACATTCTGTTAAACTACAAAAAACACCAAAGAAACCTGTCTGCAAAATTTTATTCAAATCTAATTTTTGGTAAACACCCCAGGCCTTCATATGTCTATGCTCTTGCCCTTTTAATTCATAAAAAACAGTCATTTTGCATAAAGCCCTGTGAGGTTGAGGTTAAAGTTTTTGAGGTTAAAATTTATCCAATTAGATTTTTCATATTTCAAATGTAACTTCAACTGGCTAATTATTAGAAAACAATTTACAAAGCATACTCCATCATCACTGTTAGCTAGCTAGCATTTGTATGACTGGGATTTCCATTACCCAGTAATACATCATACCACAATCAATTTTTGGCCATCATGAATAGCCCCATGTGTTTTTGTAAAACACATACAGGCTTTCCCGTCATTAAAGAAACATCTCATATCTTATTGTTCAGTTCGCGGCTTACCGCTGCATGTCAAATAATTCAGTTATAGACAAAAGTAGGCTGTTCCTCATGAAATACCACTTTTATTATGTGACAGTTAGAACAGGCTATCGTGCATAAAAAGCACACTTGTTCTAAACAGATTTTCACTAGCCAATATGCCACGGTACCAGTGTACTAGACTAGTATACGCAAAAATTGCTATCATCAGCCACAAGCAAGAACTGGAAGATTACACCAAATATTTTGGTATGTGGGAACACTTCAACTTCCTGGTATCTGACAGAAATGTTACAGCATGTTGAGTCCACCAGTTAAGAGTATTAAACACTACTGTCCATCGTCACCTTTGTGTATGTCTGTAAAACTCGATGAAAATATGGCACAACACATGCACAGAGACACGTGTCCAGGCACGCAAACCAAACTGCAACAGGATTGAATGAGGCCTAAATAAATCATTCACAGTGTCCTATGCAGTAGTGGAAAAGTTTGACTTGTAAATTTGAGTCACAATATGCTAAACAGGAATTTTGTGTAAGCACTGCCAGAATTGTGTGTATTCCATTAATTGTCATGAAATTGTATATATTCTTTTGAATAAATGTTAGTTATTAAATAAAGAGACAGCATGGGCAGTATCAGTTAGGTTTGTTGATTTATTTTCTATTTCTATTTGAAATAGAAGTTGAAAAGGTACCCAGATTTCAGATCGGGGTTTGTATCAACCAAAACATGTCCATATTGGACAGCTAAATGTGCCAAGAGTACATATATATAGAGATTATAAAAAGCTGGAGACTATATTCACAGTAATGCCTAATTGCCCCTTGTGTACATTAGGACATCTGTCAAATTAACGTGGAAGTGTTATCATTGACTTTTTATGGCAAGATTACACGTCAGAAAACTTGGGAAGATATATATTGAAGCAACAAACATTTGCAGTGTAGATTTAAGGTTTTACAAGGCAGGACTTAATTTGTTTTAGTTTAGGAACGCTAACAATTATGTCTGTCAAACCTAACGTACTGCAAGTAAGGTGAAATATTGGTAATTGCTCAACTTACAGCTATGTTTTATTGCATGTAATACTAAAGACATTGGTTATATCTAAAAGGGAGCAGAATTTGAAAATGAAAACTTTAATTTTTTTTGACTCCCATGTTGCAAAAAGATTCATGTTTAGCATATTGTGACTCTGTTCTCACCACAGGTGATTTTTTTAGACACAAGGTCTGTTGGTTGTGTTGGCTTGTAGCAGTGTGGGCACTGTGGAAGCAGGACAACTAATTTTACTAGAAAATTCCTGCAGAAATTTTAAATGTTTGTCTGCATTTTGGTGCGTGTCTACCAGGTGTTCTCATGGCCGTGATGCAGCACTGCATGGTAGATGCTGCAGGATACTGTTGTCTTTATTCATTCATATGTTAAGTATAGATGTTGTAATGAGGTATTTGGGAGATGAGGTCCCAGAGAGGGGTTGGAATCTGTGATGTCACACAGAGATTTCACAGAGGTGAGTTTTTCATTCTTTCGTAATGATTTCCAATTCATTCCTCTGAAAAACGTTTATTTTTTTTTTTTTTGCGATTTATGTCGATATGGTAACTTGAACCACTATCAAAGGACATTGCACACTATTCCCGATTAAGCCGGAAGTATCTATGTGTAATTTGTGGGGGTTTCTCAATGCTGTGGGCTGCGTTAATCCATAAAATTTTGTACGTAAGAATAACTACTATAATAATAACAACACAGGATAATCATGTTTTCTCTACAGCAGGCTATGTGTAATATAACAAGTTTTTAAATTCATTAGCGCATGGAAATAGTTGAACTTTCCCAACCTCTTGTATTTCAGGGCATGATGGCTTTGGATGGCACAGTGATGAATGCCCAAATTGTTTGGGACTGGAGCATCATTGGAAAGCCTATACAGAGCCTTGCCCCAACTTTGGCATAATGCCAGTAGTTATTGACATTGCTAAAAGTTTGCAGACTATAGAAATACTGCTATCTAATAATTATCCTTCCTCTGACACTGCATGGTAACAGCTGACAGGTCTGTGGAGGTCCCTTGGAAGAAAGGGTAACCTCCTTCGCTGTGTTGCCACAGCAGGAAAAGGAATGGGCAGACGGCTCTGGTGCTCAACCCCCAGGAATGGGAAGCGGGAGTGCCTTAACATTTGTTGCGAGGTTAGTAAAGCTGCCTCACATAAAAGTTAGACCTTGATGTACTCTCAGTGGCTGCTTCTCATTATCTATACCTGAATAATGAGCCCACTCTGTAGTAGAGTGCTGATAGTCTACCATCGATATATTCTGATGATCAGAATGTAATGCAAGAGTGCAACTCGGCTGCAGCGAATGAATGCAGGCTGATAGTAAAGCTGCCCAGTGAAACTAAATCCGTCTTCCACTTGACCCTGCTGATCAAATGTCTTACCCATTTCTTGGTATTGTTGACCAAGTCAGTGACAGATTATTTGAATAAAGAGCTCTCGTGGGTATTAAACAGTACATTTAAAAGTGCTAAAAAATGCAGATAAATAACTATGTAGTTTTTTTTGTTCTTATAAATCTTATAAATACTAAATTCTTAACAATCTACATCTAGTAAAGGCCTGTGCCTGGTTTCCCTTTCCATCATATTCAGAAGCACTTACTTTTACCTTAGGAAAGGAAATAATTATTGTGTGTAAAGACAGAAGAGTGGTATCACTGTGCACAGCTAGCAAAAGCACTTTAAGCTTCATTATTATTGTTTTACATCACAGGTATGTCCGTTTCACTGCCGCATGTTATCTATTACACTAAATACCGAATGCTGGCATAATATGTAAAATGTACTCTGGGGTATCATTATAATTAGCTGATTGCTTTGTCAGTGCCAGTCAAGACCAAAACTGGTCTGGTTTCATTCACTGGGCAGTCCATTGGTGCAACTTTAAAGCGCATGCGCTATTATGGCAGTCACAGAATTACCAACTTTGGGTGGGAGGATCCTAATAGAGACACTGAATCCTTCATTTTGACATTTTTGAGCCATAAGATATTAATCTAAAGTCCAACAAATGAAAAAATCTGGCCTGTTAATCTTACCTTGGGTCCAACTTAAATTTTAAGAAGCTTGGCTATTGTACTGTAGTTCTACAAACTGTTCACTGCAACTTAATTTTACTAATTTGTGACTTTAGACAATTTCACATCTTTTAAATTTTACCAATTAAGAATTTTTTAAAAATATTTTAAGAAATGTAAATATTGAAATATAATATACAGTCAAAAATTTTTTTATCAATAAAAATATACAAAAATTCCTCAATTAGTGAAAGTAAATAGCTCACAAATTTGCTTTATGGTGATTTTAGCATTTTCTAGTTAAACCAAACATACAATGTGAGGGGAAAATGGTGATAACCAATAGTTCTTCTATTCTGATGGCAAAATAAAAGTTATGGGTCTGTCAAATTTGAAAATCCAAATCACAGACTGTCAAACTCTTTCCAGAAACCCCCCCCCCCCACTCCCCCTTCCTTAAAGGGAACAAATCTTATGAACTTGCGATAATTGTGCCAAAATGTTTGACTAGTTTACTCAAGATATATGTATCTATCACTATGAGACGTGTCATAAAAATAAAACATTAGTGGGAAAGCTCCTGAAATTTGGTTGATTTGACATGCAATGACCCTAAAACATGAAATAGACATTTTTTAGCAGCCCATTGACTGTAGGAAACAAAGACGCCATGCTGTATTTTCTCTATTTGTATAGAAATGAAACCAGAGTTGAAGTCTGTTATACCCAGTCATTTGGTATGCACACCCACTAAGCATGTTACAGCAGGTCTTTACTAACAAACCAGTGGGACCAAATAGTTTCAGATATTTTGTTAATATGGTTGCATCTAGAAAGGATATATAGAATATAGAAAGTTCACATTTAGATTCAAATGCTTAACTTTAGGGAGTGAAAAACCCCAAAACTTTCTTCCCATATAAATTTATATTCACATGAACTGGAAATTCACTGACTTGTGGATAAAATGAACTGTGGTTGTGGCTGGCTGAACCACAGGAGTGCTCTGGTAGTACAGGGTAAGTTCAATTATTATTTTTGACACCGACCTATAAAATTCACCCTATTGCTATTGGTAGAGTATGTGTTCACTGACAAAAATGTCTTTTGCACAAATATCAATAACTTGCTGGCTGAATGTGGTTAATACTTAAACCATAAACTTATCAAGTGTGCCAGGTATCTAGTGTAATTAAATTGTAATGAATTAAATCAGCCTTTTCCTATGAAACCTCTCAATGCTTCATGCATTTTTAATAGAAATAACCGACAGGTTGTGGTGGTGAATGTGTCTAGAAAAGTTTGAATAACTGGATAAATGACAGTAAATTTAGTACTTTAAAGTGGTCAGTGACTTTACTCCCAAGAAAATCTGCTTTTATTGAAGCTGTGCTCTTCGTGTTTTCTACAGTCAATATAGTGGCCTATCTTTTGTCTGTCATCACGAAAGATGAAATTTGAGCCTATTCAGTGACTGAGTAATTTAAGTTGAGTGTTGATGAATTGGCCTGTATGTTGCTTATTATCTCAGGCACAGCATGATCATGCAGCCCAAAACCACTATTGCAACTTAGCTGCACTAAACTCCAAATATCTCCCGGTCAGTACGGATGAGATTCAGTGTATGACATTAGTCACGACTGACTTGTTCACCTTTGTGATTTACTCAGAAGGACCAACTTGTTGCTTAACAAAACATAATTATCATCAGAGTATGAACCTGAAACAGGTCATGTGAGAGCAGGGCTTGAATACTAGCACATAATTTGCAGGGATTGCCAAGGTAACTTGGTTATCTAATTTGGGGTAGATATACCAAGGTTATTTGTAATTAATGTGAGGTAACTTAGTTGCCTAATTTGTGTATATATACCTAATTACACCAAATTGCATTTCCACTTTTTAGGAGCTGCTGGAGTTGTAGTAGGACATCCATTTGACACTGTAAAGGTGAGTACATTGGTCTCACTTCCAGGATCATTTTGAGTCAAGTATTTTATTTTATTCAAGTTTATTGGTGTTTGCTTGTAGCCTGTAAGTAATAAACATTCACAAATCAGAGTAACTTCCTCGCGGTGCCTTCGAGTATAATTCGAGTTAATTCTGTGTTAAAATACAGTGGGGCAAAAAGTATTTAGTCAGCCACCAATTGGGCAAGTTGTCCCACTTAAAAGATGAGAGCGGTCTCCAAATTTAATCACTTCAACTATGAGAGACAGAATGGGGGGGAAAGAATCCAGGAAATTACATTGTAAGATTTTTAATGAATTAATTGGTGAATTCCTCGGTAAAATAAGTATTTGGTTACCTACAAACAAGCAAGATTTCTGGCT
>JAOUQZ010000008.1:19649512-19695308 GCA_028564935.1 Neosilurus hyrtlii | reverse complement strand
CTGACCTGAACCCTGACCTTTACCTCCAGGTTAGTGTGTGCATGCGTGCACTACACACACACACACACACACACACAGTGTTAGATTGGTTTATTTTAATGATGGATGTTTTTTTCTTCTACAGTATGATATCAGACAGAAGGCTCTGAAGCTCACGGCGAACAGCATGTACGGGTGTCTCGGCTTCTCTTTCAGTCGCTTCTATGCCAAACCTTTGGCTGCTCTGGTCACACACAAAGGTAGAGAGGTGAGTAAAAACACTGCATTGTCCTCTCACTCGCTCGCTGTCTCACACAAACGCACACTTTATTATTGTTATTATTTTGTTCGGTCCCAGCTAATGCAGAAGCCTTATAGGAGTGAGTCAGTCCGTGCATGCTTCCTTATCCGGGCTGTAACTTCCCAATCATCTGCTACACCTGCCTCAAACTTGGTGGATATGTGTAGCTTGGTAGGGGGGGTATTGCGTACCCGCAGTAGGTCACTGTGACCTGATCACTTTTAAGTGGTGATCACTGATCACCACTTAAAAGAAAAAACTTGTCTGGGTCATTTTACCTATATGCTCTTCGTCACATTTACCAAAGTAGGCATCCTTGTACGTCGTAGGAAGGGGGAAAGGTGTGTATCAATATTAGGTCACCGTGACCTTGACTTTGACCTTTGACCCCACTTAAAAGCAAAAGCTGATCAAAATCATATTTGTATATGCTTATAACTCATGTTTATAAAACCGAGTATACTTGTACACCTTGGGAAGGGGGAGTGTTGCGTAGCAATAGTAGGTCGCTGTGGCTGTCACCTTGAACTTTGACCTCAATTTAAAGAAAAAAAACTGTATTCAGGCCATATTTTCTATAATGTTGGCCTTGCATATTAAATGTTAGGTATTGCAGGGTCACTCACTTCAAGGTCAAGGTCATGGCTTATAATCAAATGTTGTATTACCTTTGCTGGGTTGAAAGTTATAACCGGACAAGGGTAAATTTCACCTCTACCCCACCTTAACCTTGAAGCATATGACCAGACAGAGTGTGAAGATAAATTATAGCTTTACTGTGGTTTTTTTTTTGTGTGTGTGTTGAAACTATTCTCAAGTACACACATACTTCATCAACATGATACTTTGAATTTTAGTTCTGTGTCTCACTCTGATCCACAAGGTGGCAGCACAAACCCAAATTTCCTCTGTTCACCTGTTTCACGCTGTGTGACACAACTCACCCCCCCCACCTCCAACATTCTTTTTATGTGTAAAGTGTTAACAAGCCATCTGATGCTCTCTTGTGCTTTTTATCCTTTCATCATATCTCCACTCTGATGTGCACTGACCCGAGCGGCGAACGCTACACACATACTCGCGTTCAGGAACGCGAGATTATTACTACGTAAAGTCATGGAAGTTTTATGTCTGTTATCGGTGTGTGCAGGCATCTTTACACCCCTCTCTCTCTGACACACACACGCACACACACACTCTGTACAGTCATTTTAAAAGCACTGTGCGAGTGAGCGTTAGGAACCGTGGACGTGCACGGCGTGAGATAAAGACGGCCGGTGTTGAGCCACTTTATTCATGCTAATACACAGCTCTCAGTCTGGCTCCATAGCACAAATTACTCTAATTACTCCCATTATGATATGCGCTTACTGCTGTCAGCTGCTCTACTGTGGAGTGTGGGGTTTTTTCTTCCTCTTTCCCTCGCTCTCCCTCTCCCTCTCTCTGTTTTTCAGCCATTTTTTTTTATACTGCAAACTAAACTATATTCATTTGAAATGAATGAGAATGATGGTGCTAAGAGATTTGGCATCTGGCACACCTCTGTGTTTACCGCATGACGTGATGGGAATCATAACGTCTGTGTTAGAGTGAAGATTTACTGATGTGAGGCGGGATTTGGCTCTTGCTGCCTGATTCTCCTGGGATTCCTAACAGTGCAGCATTAGCTGTATTTACAATGAGTGTGTGTGTGTGTGTGAGTGCTCCTAATCCTTTGCTTCAGGTCTTTTTAAGAAAGATGAGAACACACATGGCATGCATGCCCAAGTTCAACAGAAAACTGGACTCGATCTGCTCATGAATTAACTGCAGTGAGAAAGCGATTCGATTCTGAATCGACTCACAAGGAAGTGAATCAATCATGCAATTGGTTTAATTATTTGTTTTTAAGCGGGGAAGAATAGAGCTGCAGAAATGTCAGAAGTCCTGAAGATCTGGACTGATGGCACTAACTATTAACTATATACATAAATAGCCTAAAATAAACTGGATGTAACACACACAACCTTTAAGACTAGTTTGTTCTATAATTATTGGATCATGTTTTTAGCATTATTATTATTATTCAAGCATCTTCGATCTTACTTTAGCCTTAAAGCCCCAATCTCATTTGGGCGATAACACCCGATATTGGTCACAATTTGATAAATTTTTAGGTCAGGAGTGAGCATGAGGGGTCTGTGACTGATATCATGGCCCATATCACTGACTGTCAGCGAGGAATCCACCCGTTGACAACAGTCCCGTTTTTGTTTTTTTTTTCCACGGAAACCTGTTTCCAAATGTTGGACGATTACACACGATAAGCTACCAATCAGTGACTGTCGCTAACTATCCGCGATTATATTGCAGACAGTCTGAGACCGTTGTGGTCAACCATTAGAGACTTTCATCTGAGCGTTATTTCATTTGAGTCATGTAGGACATCACATACACAGTTGAGGTTGGTCTGCTCAGAAATCACGGATAGTCGCCAAAGGATCGCCCAAATGAGATCGGGCCTTTAGATATTTCTTATTTTATTTTTTATTTTTTTCAGCTGGTATACCTGAAATAATGTCTGATCTAATAAAGTTTTAGGCCCTGTCCAAAAGTTGTGCTCCCGATAAATGACTGTATTGATAGCTGTCTGAGGCTGGCTTCTTGAATCTGCTTCAGCCCTGGAGGAAATAAATAAACAAATCTCCTCTACATTTCCCTGACTGTGTTCTGCAGTGAAAGCAGGAAAGGTCAACACAGAGTTTTCCTTTAGCTGCCTTTCACTCGCTGATCTCCGTGTTTAAGATCCCCTGTCTTGTTAGTTTAATTACTCATTTAAAGAGCTCATGTTCTGTGTTCATGTTAATGTTACGTGTTTCGCTCGATGAAAGTGGAGATAGATGTCTAACCTGAGAGATTTTGTGTGCATGTTTTTTTCTGTTGTTTTGTTTATTCTGTGTGAGTCTGAACAGTGGTGTATGAGCCTCTTTTTTGGGTTTCAGGTTTGTTGTCAATAATAAATCTCTTTGCAGTGTATATAGCTGCCCGTCATCATACAAGTCGACGATACATAACAGCCAGTCGGCATCAACTCCGAAATGTGGCAGTTTTATTGAGTTTTCTGTGATATGTATGCAGTACCACCATCTAAATCATGTTCCATGCCTAGGGTGTTCCACTCAGGAGCTCTGCTAAAGACCTAACAGATTTGTTCCTGCTGTTTAGGTCTCAAAACAGATTAATAGTTGAAGTTGGAAGGCATCAATCAGCTATTTATCAAGATTTAATGAGGCGGGTATAAATTGTGATCACACCAAAGACACCATAGTGTTCTTTAAACGTCAGTGTGAAATGCCGCCACTCCTGCCACAATGGTGCAAGTGGTACTGTTGGTTCCTCACAGCACTCAGGTCCACATTAACTGTGTGTGTGTGTGTGTGTGTGTGTGTGTGTGTGTGTGTGTGTGTGTCGGATGGGATTTCCCGTTTCCTCCTACTTCTCAAAAACATGGATGGCATCCATCCAGTGTGTTTCTGGGAAAATCTCCAGATCAGTATAAAATGTTTACTAAAGATGAGTGCTGTTATCTTAGAGAAGCAATAAATAAGGAATAAAAATGCAGAGAGTTAAAGGAATCATCAACAGTGTTGTGGAGATGAAGTGGAGGTACTGTAACCCTTGGTGTTCATTAGTTTCCCTGTTGCCATGCATCCTGAGGTGTTTTATTGCTCTTGTACTGCAGCGATGTGTAGTGAGTGTTACCTGTGACCCATCCTCTGTGCGCCTGGTGGTACATGATGCTCCCACCAAGCTCCTTCATTTTTTTCGGTCCACAGTGATCACTCTATCCTCGTCTCAAGACCCCCATCCGGCATCACCTCTTTCCATTTCCACTGTCCGCTTCAAGGTGGCTTTGGGCTTTCGCTTCTTCTTTTTCCTTCTGGTGCCCGGGTCATTGCTATGCTGATACAGTTGTATTGGTCTTGGGCACTGGCTAAAAGCGGAGCTCCCATCTGTTTTCATTCTGACGAATACGTTTCTTCTTCCTTTCAGTCTCCTTTTCGTTATCTGCCCCTTGTTAAAACTCGTCTAGCTTGTCGCTTTCTTGCTTTCCTGCTCTCTCTCTCTCTTTCCAGTAAACTTGGTCTTGTGTCCCTCCTTCTGCTACGTTTGTTTTCTCTCTGCTCTCCTGTAGCAGCCAATCCTTTTTCGTTCACATACATTTTCTTTCTTTTCTTTCGTAGCATTTTGTCTTGTATCAGTTCTTTTGCGGTCCCCTTCTCTCTCTCTCCCTCCGTGAAATTTCGCCTGTCTCTCTTTTTCTTTGCAATCGTTTTCGCCTTTCTTTCGTCTCTATTGTGGTCAAAATGTACTTTATTATATGCACTCTTTTCGCCTCAGAATTGTCTCCACTTGACTCCATCTTTATATTTTTTTCTTTCATGGCTAGAGCAACTCGCGTCATTAACGATGATGTCACATCATGTGACCCGAGTACAAGGTTCCCATGTGTACGCCTGGACGTATGCTATAGGACATAGTGAGTGTAATCTGCTTACGACATATTAACGTATTCTTTCTGCTTTTGGTTGCATTTAACTCATCTTGTCTTTTTTTTTTATCTCTCGTCAGCCTCCTTTATTTTTTTTTCATTTCTTTTTCCATGTTAAGGTTCTAAGTCAAAAGTAAACAAAGCGTAGCAGTCTAAACTTGTCTTGTTATGAGAATTTCCCAAAGCTTAAAGTCACCACGTCATCTCTTGACGTTATCAGACACATTAGTTCATCATTATGATGCCCGGGACAGCGATGTAGGAAAGATCTGGAGACTCTGAATGCACAAATAATGGCACCTCTGTGTATCCTGTTTATCTGAATCATCTAAATGTTCTGGGACATTCCCATTGTCCTGATTCCCACTTGAGCATGGACCGTGTCGTCTTAAAGCACTACCAAAACATGTCACTAAGCGGAGACGGCGAGTAACCTGTCCCCTTTGGATTACTTGGGAAGTCCCCTTGCTCTGAGGGTTTTAACTAACGGAAGCGAGGAGTGACTCTGAGCACTCTGACCTTTCTGGAGAAACATTTGTTCGGTGGTGAACCCTGTGCTGGCCTGGCATGTGGAGCATGGCACAGAACACAGCATAGTGTTACATGTGAAGGGCTCTGTTGTGATTGATGGGCCTCTGTTTTATTTCGGGACCTTTGTGGCGAGGCCCGACGTGAAGTACGGGGCTACAGCTGAGAGGGCAAAGAGAGGAAACCGTGTGGGGGTAATCGAGTAAGGTGGTTGTGGAACGTTAGTGGGTGTGACCTCTGACCTGCTGCTCATCTTCCTTTAGCTCTAGTTTGGAAGCGCTTAAAGAAGGCGGGGAAATTAATCCTCGGTACCGCACGCTGTAAAAACAGACGAGGCTCGACTGTCCCAAGTAATCACTGCTTCTCTAAGCCTGTACTTAGAACCACAAAGGTCATTTGTAACCTTTCCCAGAATAAAGTGTAAGCGGTGACGCCCCCCCCCCTGCCCCAGGGACTTTACTTCTGTCTTTAGTGGAGGATTTTCTCCTGATATTACTGGACTTAACAAATAGTCACGGGGCCAGGAGACATTTTTGGATTTGATGATGACAGTCGGGCTGTTGAGCTTTATTTAGTCCAGCGCGATGAGTCTGTTAAATTAATGGCTTCTCGACAACCTGTTAGGGGCCATCTCATTCCTGGCAAATCACATTTAGGATGTAATTCCTTCATAAAGAGGGAAAAAAACCCTCGAATGCTGTCATTTGTTGAATCAGACAAGAGGGCGGAGTTCATTTGATGTTAAACATTGTTTTATTTCTTTTATACCACAGCAGTTTTCCCAAAAACTGTTAGAATTTTACTTATTACAGAACAGCAGGACATTCCTCCTCACCAACCTTTTTTTTCTGAAAATTATTGCGAAACCACAAAACATCTTTACAGCTTATTACCTTTCGCATGAGCAATGCAGAAGGTAGTGCGATGTGCCGATTTTCCAGTCTGTTCCTCAGTCTACGAGAGTGCGTTCGGTTCTAGTAAGTTATTACCTTTCACGTGAGCTATATATTGATCATGTCATTATTACTAGACATTTGAGAGTTGCATATATTACAATTATAATATTACGATAGTCGTTACATTTACATAGACAGGAACTTTACAGTAGGTCTAACACTGCGATCTAATTATCCAATTAGATTTTCCACTTCGTCTTCAGGTTAGACAGAGCAGGCGTGTGTCCGAAAAACTACGAATTTAAATTTCTCCACTAATGACATGGTAACTAATGTCATGACAGTAGTAATGTTATTAATAGTATTAGCGTAAACACATTGTCTAGGTAATGTAACCTGACGTTAGGCCCTGTATACAACAACAAGGATCTGACGTTAAATATGCCAGTTGGTGCCACACAAAAGGTTGTGTGTGTTGAACACGTGTGTTTGCTCCACCAGTGATTTGTTACTAAGTTTTGGCACTGGAGGTAAACGTTAAATAAATATCTCCTTAAAGAAAATTTCACCATCATCAGCTGAAAAAGAATTTTTGTTTGCTGTATATGCAAATTATGTGAAATGTATGTGTGTGTATATAACTCCTCCTAGATGGGATGCTAGTAAATCGTCACGTTCGGTTACCTTCCCAGTATTTTTACTGGCACCCATTTATACTCGTGGGTGGACAGAGGCACACTTAACATTTGACCTGGCCCAAGCACGGTGGAAGAGAGAGAGAGAGAGAGGTGTATTATTTCAGACTGTAACGCCACACATAGTTACATTTGCGGCAATTGGCAGATTCCCTCATTCAGTGCAACTTCCATTTATCATTTTAATTTATTTTTATACAAATGAGCAATTGACGGTCAAGGGCCTTGCTCTAGGGCTCAACAGTGGCAGACTGGGCGGTAAAGTCCAAACCCCAACCTTCGGGTCACTAACCAATGAGGCACCACTGCTCTATACACACAACCACTTTGTCTATAGTTCTCACCTCTATCACGCTTGATGCTCGTTATAAAAGAGTCCCAGAGTCCTGAATCACGGCATCACTGAATAACTATGGACTTGTCATCGGTGTGACGCGAGGAAGCAACAGGATCTTGGTCAAACTGGTTGAAATGGGTCTAATTGTCTCGAACGCAGGCTTAATTTTCTAAAGAGTGAGCTGGGGGTTTTCTCTGATACTGATACACCTGACAATAAAAGGTGAAAAGATCTCATCACTCTGCATGCGTCGGGGCGTCTCACTCTCCTTTTGTCCTCATAAAAGGGTTTATTGGATGTGAATGAATGAGTAATATGGCAGCGCCGGGTGTGGGTGTGGTGTCGTGCTTCAGGCCCTGATGAGAATACAGTGCTGTTACTTTAGTACACTCATGGCTCTAGAATGAGACAGTGTCATATATAAGCCCAAGAACTGGTTTTTGATCATAACGACATTTTAACGTTTATTTTGTGACCAATGTGCATAATGACAATAACATAATGTGTCATTTTCCCTTGGTAACATTTTTTTAATTTTTTTTGTCGAAGTAGTGTTATTAATGTAAATGAATAAATTAAGTAAATTATTGGTTTGTCCTCTTTTCAACCCAAATGAATGCATGGTTACACCACCGCCAGCGTAACACGACATAGTTCTAAATTGTTTTCAGTGCGAGAGTGACTTACTTTCGTCACAGCATGTCGGATTTAATACGTCTGACAATATGGTCAAGTCCACTGTGATAGAAATCTGAGTGCACGTATATACAGGGATTTACGGTAACTATCAGTATCAGTATGTGTAGGGTTGTGAAGGGGCATGGAATTTCTGGAATATTGCAGATGTTTGAAATCTTTATATATATCATGGAATATCAAGGAATTTTGTTTGTAGGTTAAATATTAAAATTTCAATTGCTGTATATTAGAAAGTAATATTTTCCATGCAGTATGATTCATTGGGTATCAAAGAGCGAGACCGTTCCTCTGGTCATAAATAAAGCTCACAGGCTGATGGGTTTAAAGTGGTTGATTTTTTTTCTCTTTAGAAATAAGGTGGCCTGTGTTTGTTTATTACAGGTCATAGAAATACAAGTTGTTGTTGTTGTTTTTGTTGTTTTTTTTGTTCGGGAATCTGTCGTTTGACTTGGCATCACTCATTTATTTGCCAAACTACTTCATCCTACTAGGGTCACGGTGTGGCTGGTGCCTATCTCAGCCGACTCTGGGCTGGGTGCGCTCTGAACGGCACTCACACCTAGGGGCAGATATTAAATGATGAACAGAGACATTGCAATACACCTCAGAGAGGTAAAATTAATATTTTTTATATTTTGGTGTTTTTGAGATGTCAAGATTCTGTCTTACACTTAGTATCTGTAGTGTGGCGGGTACTGAAGACGTACGTGCTCCTCTTCATCATCCGTCTCCTGGATGTTCGGGTCTTTAGGCATCTGTTATTTCATCTTTTTATTACTTGGCTCATGTGCTGGAACAGGATCTGATTAATATGTTTGTCGTGGCCGGAGAGTTTGTGCATCAGGGGAATGCGGTGCTCTTTTGTGTGATATTTTTATGTGTGGAGTTGGGTTCTCCGTAACCTTCTGCTCAGGGGTGCCAGCTTGTGATTTCAGGCGGTTGTATTAAATCAGAGAAGGGATTTGTGTGGATATTTGACACCTCAGGTTCCATGAGAGCAGTACTCTGGAATCTGCCTCATGTAACTTTAACTCGCGGGGGTTTGTGTCGCCGTGTACGTGCGTGCGTGCAAGATGCATGATAAAAACCATGCGTATCTATGTGTGTTGTGATTGTTTAAACCCTTTACTAGTTAACTTCCAGTCGTGTGTGTGTGTGTGTGTGTGTGTGTGAGTGAGATAGAGATGACAGCAGCAGCTATAGATCACTCTGACAGTTCAGTGTGTCTCTGGTTATTTCAGGCGAGTGACTGTCATCCTCAAAATGCTTTTCAGCAGCCTGCTTTTCAAAACAATCGTCACTAGATACTTTCTTTTACAAGATTTTTCATGGCCCACCGAGGATTAAAATGCCTGCTGTGACGTGGCGTGTGTCCCTGTGGGACTCAGAACGAGCACGCAGCCGTACCGCTCTCGGGTTGGGCTGGTTTACAGGCCGATCGCAGTTTACACCAGTGTCAGATGTGTCCCTTAAATTCATGTCCATCAAATCCCAAACTCGCGGAGGAAAGAAAAGACTTTTTATAGCTAGTAGGCATCATATAATGTTATACCTATTAGGGTGGGGCAGAATGGAATATTTGTCTCTGATAGATTTATATGGTGATGAATTGTGTAGCGATACGCTCACGGGTTCTGACTGTAAATCAGATCGCAGGTTAGTAATGCGCTCCTTTATTGCTTTATCGTTTCTGAAATGACTGCCCATTCGCAGGGATTCTCACCGCAGAAATGTGGAATCGTTGGGCGCATCGACAAGTTGCGTGACTATCAACCTTGAGATTGCAAGTTCGAATCTACGTTTATGCCGCAGCCGTCCGCGACCCAGAGTCCATGGGAGCTGACTGGCCGAGCCGGGAGGGATGGCATACGCTCCCCACTGTCACTCGCAGCAATCACCAGCCAATCCATGGGCTCCTGTGAGTTCATTGGTACAAAAGGGGTGGGTAAACGGCCTACAAATGTGCATGCACAGCAGTTTGTAAAGAAAACCATAAAACCAAGAGAGGGAGAAATGTGGAATCAGTGAGTGTTGAGGTGGTGATGTGGTAAGGCTCTCCATCCGTCTGACTGTTTGTCCATCGTGCACCTTCACCCCATGATTACTGTAAGGACATTTATTCATTCATTCGTTTTCTAATTCTAATTACGGTCGCGGGGAGGCTGGCGCCCATCTCAGCCGACTCTTGGTGAGGCCGGGGTACACCCTGAACAGTTCGCCAAACCATTATGCATGTTTTTGGACTGTGGAAAGAAACCGGAGTACCCGGAACCATAACTCATTTACAACACTTTTCCACATGGGTTCAGAGGACCACGACCTTGACCTACCTTTTCAAGGTCAGGTTGAGGTCACATCAAAATCGGTCTTTGGTGTATAATTACTGATCAACAGTTTGCCGAAGCAAACGGATCCAGTGGGTTGACTTGCTTGTTAGGAGGAGTCTCCAGTGTGGGGCCTTTATTAGGGTCTCAGGTAAAGTGGTTGCTTGAAGGTTTCTGACATGTGACGTGTGTTCATGTGCCTTATTGACTTCGAGAGTGAAAAGAACTAAAGGCAGGCTAATGAGGGAAGGACTATTTATAGCTACTGTGATGTCATGGTTTCATGGATTTTTCCACAGTGTTGGTCGTGACTGTATACAGATAATGCTGATGGCTTGTCAGATTGCTGAGGAGTTGAATTCGACTCACACGTAAGTGATATAGCCACGGAATAGTGCGTCGTCGTTTTTGCTTGGTTTTGGCTGAAAATACCGCCATTAAGCTCGAAATTAGAATATCTTCATATCTATCACATTGGCGGGGGGATAAACGGAAGTCGGTCCCGATGCTATTTCGAATATACTTGTCATGGAAATGTGTGAAAAATTCTGATTTCGCTCCAGATTTTGTGCAGGTCCTCGAATTTCCTTCGAAATAACATTCACATGTTCTTTCAGGCAAGATCGCTTACATGTGAGTTAGCGTTTAAACACTTGGGTGGTGAGGGGTGGGCTGTTATGGGAAAATAACCAACTTTGGTTTAAGAGTTAATGGGGGCAGCGTGGGTTTGTTTGAGTGACTTTAAACCTTGGTGTGTGTGGTTTATCGGTCAGTCAGCCAAGAACAAACGTGAGCTGAAGACGATCCTCCCGTCCTGCTGCACATTACAGCCTCTGATTCACCGCCCTGTTTAATTACACACTGCAGAACACCGAGCTGAGCACCAGCCTCAAACGCCATCTTAAAGAGATACACAGCTTGTAAAAGATTTGAAATGCTGTTTCATCTATGGGGCGAAAAAAAACCAACCCTTTTCTATTTAGCAGCGTTAGTGCGTATCAGTGAGACGATGTGTGACAAATTAAATGCTTTTGCGAAAGGAAATGAAATGTTTGCTAATTAATGATAATAATTGTAATCAACGCAAAGTAAACCAAAAAATCTTCACGTGTAGACGTTTTCCAGTCATAACTGTAAATCGTGAGCGGCTTCCAAACCCGAGCCCTGTTTGTGTCCTCGGTGTTGTGGAGTAAGAGGGCCGCAATTGGTGCTGGCGTATCTTTGGTTTGGAGGAGTCGCACCCCCAGCTGTGCGGTGTTTAGTTAAACTTGGATGTTTTCGAGCGGTATGTGTTTAAAGATGAGCTCCGTCTACCCCCCCCCTGCCGCCACCCCTTTCGCCATTCCTGAACCATGGTCAAACGACTTGTCTTTCACCAGTGTTGTCCTCCAGCATCTCAGGCTGTCCCTGCTGTCATAACACACTGACATGGACGGGGTTATGGAAAACTCATACACATGTGCACATACCCAGACTCATCACCGTGCATGTTGACATGCTCATGTGCGCTTTCTTCGACGAGCATCTGATGAATGAGGATTGGTGTGAGGAAGTTTCTTTAAATGAGCTCCCTGGTGTGGAGATGACTTCTACTGATATAGCATAACAAGAAAGGGAGAAGTCGTTAAAAAAATAAAAACAGCTCAGCCCTGTTGTGAACTAATGAGCACACCAACCCCCCCCCCCCCCCCCCTCTCTCTCTCTCCTGATATGAACCAAACTGAAAGCTCCAGGTCTGAATTGATTCCTGCATTCCATGTGGACAAAATGCAGCACATATCCGTTAAAGGTTTTACATGAGGGAGTGGGTGAAGACGCCTCTGTTAAAGTTTCCAAGCTTTAAGTGTTTATTTTGTCTATTTTCATGAAGCTTTACGAAATAGTAATTCAGTGGTGGCAATATTTTTATTAGGATTGTTTTGGAGGAAAAAAACTGTTTTAGAAACATTCATTCATTCATTTTTTGAGCCGCTTAATCATAACTAGGGTCACAGGAAGGGCAAAGTACACCCCGGACAGCTCACTAGGCCATTGCAGGGCCATTTTAGAAACAGTTTATTTATAATATTTTTCATGTGTCAAAATATACCAAATATTCATCACAAGATTCTATGTTGCCAAGAACTCTGAAGTTGGCTGTAGGGAGAAAAAAGGTATTGTAAACTTAACCAGTTCGTACTATATGTAACTTGCCAATGCATTTTAAAGCAGCTCTTCATAGATTCTGAATCTTCTACCACGTTCATTATATACTAATTTACAATCCAGGCTGGTACTGTTAATAGTAACTACACAAACATCATTTTCCTAATAATTTACTGACTGTTAACATTTCCACAGATAAACATCTACTTTGCAACAGAGATTACTGCATAGTATGTAACCGTTTAAGTCTTGCATAAGAAGTCAGTTTATAGAGGCAAGCAATACCTGTTATGAAGGGTTTCTTCTCCATTAAATCCCTTAAGACAGCCAAATGACTCTAATATAAACTTTCCATGGTACAGGTACAGGTATTCCATGGGACTGATTTTGGTCAAAACTTTCTTTGTATATGTCCCATCTAACCAAAATTCCAAACATGTTGTAAATATCCGCACCTTCCATCCTGGTAAGTGACAACATTTTGGATATTGCACCAAAATGAATAAAAGTACTACAATGTCATGTTACTCAGATCTAGCCTGCATTTTAAATGAGAAAGGTGGGGGGAAAAAAAGTAAATGAATATTGAACAAAGAAAAGATTACCTGCTGAGTCACTACCCTTCCAACATCTCATTCTTCCCATTAATTTCAGTCACATGACCTTCCCACTTGAAGATTTCACCTTACTAGCTTTTGTTCAATGCTCTGAGGTTTCCCTCCTTTCCCTCCCAAAAAAATTCCCTTCGTAACCCGTCCGAAAAGAAAATGAACAATGCTGGGAGTCAGAAGAAGAGAAACACCTTACCGTTCTGTGTAGAAATGGAAAATGGGCTTCAAGATAACTCAGCATAAGACACTCACTCTCAAAATACCTCACTGTCTGTCTCACACACTCAGAACCGTGGTAGCTGCTTCTGTCAACATGCAGCACACAGGCCAGCACATGTTGGGATGAGTTGGGTGCGTTCTTCTGTGGAGGAGGTGTGAGGCTAGTTAAGATGATCCCTGTCAGGTCTAATTCGTCACCATAACCAAACGCTTGTATGCCTAAGGGACTTGCTGTAATTGCTTCTAGTGCAGTTTACAGAAACCAGAAGTAGAGTTGATGTGTTATGAGATCATTATTAGGAGTTGCTGTACTTCTTAAAAAAGAAGCTCAATGCCAAAGCTGAAGCAGGACGTAACATTTTATTTATATATATATATATTAAAATATGAAATTTTTTTATGTCTAAGTTCAAGGACCACCAACTTAATCTGAATTTCACAAAAAAATCAAGTTACGAGGCAAAGAACATCATAAAATAAATATTTATAAATAATAAGTGGTTTATTATTAATTCACAAGTAATAATTAAGCTAAGTGTGACTACTACCTTTCCTCATTGAAAACATTCAGCAACTAACATTTTATATTAGGGAAAAAAAAAAAAGCCACACCCTGGAGATATATCGCACTTGAGTTAAGCCAACTATGTGTACAGACAAGTACATACACGATAGTTAACACAGCCAAGCACAGTATCCGTCTTCAAGCTGCTTAGCAAATATTACTTGCTAACAGAAAAGCAATCACCTTAATATGAACACCCAAATAATTAGAAAAGGTTCCCCAATACACCAAGAGAGGAATTAATAAATGCACCTTCCACTTACAGATCTGAGCCCCAATGCATAAAAAACCATTCCGGTTCACAGAACCGTTGATTTCAGTCAGATATTTCCAGTCCTTTATGATAGAATAAGAGGGAATGGCTGTTTGCTCACTCAGGTACCATATCATAGCAAAAGCTTTACTGCACAGCTATTTACATAGCAAATGAGGAGTCACTCCTCCCAGTAAACAATAAACCACCTGTACTCCCAACTGCCTCAAGGCTCATATTATATGAAAGAATTAACGGATGATTAACTATGGTATATGACACATAGATATATCCCCCCTAAACCAAATGTAAACTGACCAGACACTAGGAAACCCGTTAAATATGGTAAAAGGGAAACCATTCAGGATTCACCAATGAACTATTCATGGTCTATGTTTAATGAATAATAAAAAAAAACAAGAGAAGATCATTATTTATTAGGCAAAATGAACATTCACAAATACTGAACTAATAAAGAAATAGCCAACCACTTTCTTAAGATCCGAGAAAACAGACAAACATCATAAATCACAGAGAAAATGGACATTCCAGGCATCCATACAAAGCATGATTTAGGTTGGTGATTATTTTAGACAAAATAAACTCTGTTGAGTTATCCTCTGGATTCAAAAGGTTGTGGAAGAAATCCTGCCACAATGGACCGTACAGGTTGCTAAAACAAAATACAAAATGGGTTAAAAACAAAACTCATTCATAAGTGACCAAATTAACATCAAAGTAAAATAATAACCCTTGTTCTAAATGGACATTTAGCTTAACTACATTTAGAAAAGCCTCACCTGTGCTCAATCTTCTGCCAATCCAGAGGTGCACAGTCCTCTGCTAGTCTCCAGTAAAATGCATCCTTAATTATTTCCATTTTTTTCCCAAATAGTAAGAAGTGCACTAATTCCGCAAGGCCACAGAGGTCCACCTGTGAAAATCCATGATGAAAAGTGCATTACAACCAGTTTATATATATATATATATATATATATATATATATATATATAAAATGCTGCATTTCCAGAAGAAATGATAGTAGGAAATCTAGACATAAGGAGGCTTTACCTGGTAAGGAGAGGCATGGGGCAACAATAAACCCTGTTTAATATACTCCTGGGCAGAGGGAAGAGACTGCACCGTCTTCACGCCAGTCTGCAGCTTCATGTCCAATGAATTTGAGAAATCCATGCAGACAACAGTGCCTTCACAACTGAGAACATAACCATGACATATGCACATAAAGGTGAGTATTGGGTTCACATGTGGTGTGCGTCATACTTTACATTAAGTAACAGTCGAACATCAAATTGCCTTATTCAAATCAATACTCCATTTTAATATTAAAATAGGGCAGCACGGAGGTGTAGTGCAAGTCCAGTTAGATTCCCAGGCTTGGACGTTTCTGTGTGGAGTTTGCCTGTTCTCCCTGTGCTTGAGTGGGTTTCCTCCGGGTACTCCGGTTTCCTCCCACAGTCCAAAGACATGCATATCAGGCTATTTAACTGTTCCAAACTGACCACAGGTGTGAGTGTGAATGATTGTTTGTGTTTTGCCCTGAGATGGTTTCTGACATCCAATGAATTGAAAAGGCTTATGACACTCTCTTTATACTATATGACTTAGACTTAGCTTTATTTGTCATTCAGATATACAGGAGTATACAGAACAAAATGTCATTGCATTTGCTCGCTACAGTATAAGAGATGAAAAATGATTGGCATGAATATGAAATATAAACAGTATATACTATACTATATAAAACCATATATAGTATTATATAAATATATCATAAGAAGCAATGTTCACAGTATAAAATTTGCAATAAGGACAGTATAACAATGTAGCAAATGTGCTATATCAAATTTACATTTTATTTAGCCATTTGTCAGAATTCAGCCACAGTGACACCTGATTGGATTATAGCGACTGCATCACTTCTTATTTAACGCACTAAAAGATGTGTAGAAGAATGAGAAATGAAATGTCGAGACACGCAGACAGGTGCTTTCTACACCATGAGTTCACTGAACTCAGGCACTGCTGACTTTTCACTTTAGGACAGCAATCAGCTGTTATTCTCAGTTTCAACGTGTTTGATTTGTACCTGTGACACACCAGTAGTGTTTCAGGATGCAAAGCCCCATGAACAAGCTGACACGAGTGCATCTGTTTCACCATCTCCAACAACCGAATGGCCAAAGGTGGAACCTCATTTCTATCCATGTCATACTCTAGTAACTCCTATGCAGAAGCAGAAAAGATATTATATGCATATACAGACAATACACAGTAAGAGAGAGTATATTCAGCATCATTGTTTGCAATAAAGACATTATTAAGAACCATACTTGGATAGTTTGTCCATCAGGAACCTGCCACAAGGTGAAAGAACCATTTTCAAAGAGGTAACAGGTGCTCTGAGCGTGGCAGTGCTGTAGATCAGCAGGCAGTCTGGACCTCAGCTGAGAGTTAATATAAAAATCCCAAGGTACTGTGGATTCCTCCACCTAAACAATCCAGAGAGATGCAACAACAGACTGATTTCCATTTAAAGTACATCACACAAACAACATTTTAACACTGAAGTGATTCACTTGGGCACAAAACAAGATTGACTGAAGAATGATTTCTCATTACATCAAAGTACTAATGGATAATATTTCCTAAAATTTATAGTGACATTTTCTGACAATCTTTCCACATTGTGTTGTAATAGGACTGAACTATATATCGATACATTATCGTATCATATGACCCCTAATAACGTCAGATAACTGAATATCATGAGTATTGTGATTTAACAGAATTATCTTTTCATAAGAAATTGACAAGACTATTTTGAAGTTAAATCACTCAGCCCTGGCTTCAGACGTTATCATGATACTCCTCACACTGGTTGCATTATCAAATTATACATTGTAAAAAATATCCATAAGCCCTATTTACACCGCAAGTAATCTTATTTATGATATCCTCAAAGTTCAGTTCAGACTAATATGGAAACAGAAACAGAGATTTGATTGATATTATAATGATACATATGGAAATAAGACTGATAAAAAACTTATAATGATAACCCCCCCCCCCATATCACCCAGCCCAATGATATACAGTGAAAAAGCCCAGAGAAAACAAAGCATGACTGTATATGCACACTGTTAATACTGTAAGTATACTGATGCCAGGGGGTGCTCACGTGCTCTTTTGCACATTCAGTTTGGGCTCATCATACACGTCATAAATGCAAACCACAACACAGATCATTCATGAGCGCCTGTGCTGCTCTTGTACTCTGTTTTTGCTCTTTGCTGTGGAACTCTAATAGTAATTGCTTTGGGTTTGGTCATGGTGTCTTTTCCACGTAATGTTTGTGCTAGTTCCTTCAGGACAGGGTTAATAACCCCATATTTTTTCCACATGTCACATTATACAGACTAATCAATGACGTATTAGTTGAAATAAACACTGTTCATTTCTGGAGGAAAGCTGAAATCACTGCTAAATCAGGACATAATATTCAGCTATGTGACAATATTATCATGATTACAATAAATTATTGATATAACACCCAGCCCTATCCTAAAGACTGACACAAGTTACAAATATGATAAGCAAAAAAATAATTGTGAAATTCATCAAGACGTTGGACGTCAACAAGACGTGTTTGGCCAAAAGCTTCCTGCAAATTCCCTCTGAATAAGCTCCCTCCCCACACACCAGATCTCTAATTCTCACTGAAAAACAAGAAAGGATTTTCACTGCTTTCTGTAGTCCACAGTGGAAACTTGGGAACGACTCGCAGTACTTACAGGACCTGCAGCAGTCCACTCACAACCTTACCTGCTGTGTAGCAAGCAGAAGAATGCATCGATGAAAATTTTCATATTACACCATTTTACATGTACTAACGTGTGTGAATAAGTCAGAAGGGATTTGATTTATATGGCTCTGGAAGCACCTGCTAAAATTTTCCTGCCCTCTAGGTAGTAAGGACAAGGAATAACATTATTCTAAAATGCTGTGTCTGCAGGTTCAGCTACTCTTATTTAAAACTGCACATGGATGAATTTCCTCACATGGACATATCCAGTCATACAAGATAGCACCAACAAGATTCAAAAGAATTATGTAATACAACGATCACTTGAACTATGCATGTACACCAAGTCAAAAGAAAGATAATGTGTATGTGCGAGACGCACCTTAACGTGCACACAACCCCCAACTGAACAATATAAGCGCATTCCCAGATTGTCCATCTTTTTGATGAAGGACAGTGTTTCATCATCTGGAATGAGAAATAATATCGAGTCAGAAGGAAGTTTATTTAGTTTCAATTACATTATAGGTATTTAATAGTGTACCAAAGTGCAAGTCTCCAGAGTCAGGAAGAGGTCCAACTTTCTTGCTGAAGTTAGCAAAAGAGCTCAGATCCACATTATCAAGAAGTGCTTTTCTGACATCCAGACTGCATGGATTCACTGGCTCTGCCTCTGGTAAAACAAATGCGCACACGCACACACACCAGTATGAGAGCAAAATGGTGTCAAAACAATTTACCCATGTAGCAAGTTGGAAAGTACCTTTTAAACATAAAATATAAATAATATATTAACTGGCCTCAGCAATTAGGTAACAGTCCTGCATCTCTACCAATTGTGTTCACAGACAATGATCCAATTAATGACTGTTGCTAGTTAATCAAATCAGTAGCAAAATATATTTCCAGCTGTTTCTTATTTTAGCACCACTTACTTTTCCAGCCTTTTGTTGCCCTGTCCCAACTTTGAGCTATCAAATTTAAAATAAGCTAATATTTCTCTTGAAGTTGGAAAATGTCTCACTTTTATCATTTGATATGCTTTCTATCTTCTAGACTGAATAAAATCTGGGTTTATAAGATTTGAAATCATGGCATTTTGTTTTTATTCACATTTTACACTACATTTCAACTTTTTCTGATTTGTTGTTGTACATGGTTTCTGAATGAAGACTAGCTCAGCTGGATCATAGTGTAGAGTTCTGTTGCCATGCTAGGAAAAGAAAAAGGTGTCAGTATCATGTTAGAACATGAAAAGTTTACCATGATAAGATGTTTTGATTATTCTTGTTAAAACAATACAGACAATTTGTTATAACAAGTCTGTATGTTCTAATAATATCAGAAATCTTGTTGTACGTGAAAAGCATAGCAAAGATTTCACCTTAACATGATACTGATCCGTTTTGTGTTTGTTTCTGCAGGCATGCCAACTATGTGCTTATGAGCGATAATACCTCTAATCAGGATGCAAGATCTTGGTTTAAAAAATGCTACACCCAAGTTGTGGGCAAAGCGCCACCTAATACAGCAACAGCAAGCCCATAACGGCCACTATGCAGCAAAGAGTTAAATGGGATAACAAACGAGAAAGAAGAGAGCCATGAAGTCAAACTGACATAATTCACTACCACAATCACACATGTTTATGTCTTGTGTTCTTTTCCCTTCAAATGATTAGGGCTTTCCCTGGTGGTTTTATGTACAGTTGGTCTGTTTTGGCCTAGAAAGCATAGCGCTCAGGCATCACCATTTTCATCTGCTACAGTTAAACCATAAGACCATATGGTTAAACCATAACAACTCTGAAATCTAACATTAACCTTTTAAATAATGATTATTACCACTGCAATCTTTAAATTAAACAATTAAAACAAACCTAATAATAAAGACTACAGGCTAGTTAACATGCACCAGGCTACCTGCATTTGGAAGAATCTAGCACCTGGAGATGTGTGGATTTTGGGTCCAGTTAAAAAGTTACACCCTTTCACAGAGGATTGGCTCACCGCGGGCAAGAGCAGACACTGTTATTCCTGATGTGGTCTGGCTGATCTCTTTAACTCCTGAATGATGCCTGGTTCTTTCTTGTGATTCTGGCTCCAGAGGACAGGTGGAAGCTAACGAGGTACAACCCCACTCATGACTGATCTCCTGGATTGGACTGCGTATAAAAATATAAACACAGTGTGAAGAAGCAAATTCGATTAACTCAAAACTTTGCTGGATGATTGCTGGAGACGTGCATCCAGTAAAGAATTGTAATTACAAAGCAAAATTTTTTATTAATGCAAGGAAAATTACAGTACAGCTACTGCATGACTACATCACTTTCCCTAAACCATGCAAAGCAAGCTGAGCTTACCCTGATCTTTATAGAAATCAACACACCAAACTATTCATACAAGCAAGAGTATGTCGTCATACCAAGGATGAGACAGGCAAGTTTCTGATTTTGTCAGATGATTCTAGGAGAGACTATGTGACCATTTAGGCTGGAAGCTTCCATTATTTGTTAGGCACTTTAGTCTCATGTTTATAAAATCCCAGTTAAAATTAAGTTATGACACTCAACTGTGATACTAATTTTTATTTATGTATTAATGGTAATGAAATTTTCATTACTGTATTCAATTCTTTTAAATATTAAATAACTTTTCTTCACTATAAGAAACAAAAATATGTAGAAGTACAACAAGTACCTTAACTTTTTTGTGTCTGCTCTGGTCTCAGTGTTTGGCTCTTTAAAGATAACAGAACCAGTTTTATCGAGGGCTTCAACCTCTTCAATCTGGCCTCTTTCAGAGGGGTTTTGCTTTCCTGGTCCTCCGAATGGTGTGGAAGCCAATTGAGCAGCACGGACAAAATCACAAGTGTCATCTGGGCTTCGGCAAAGAGTCTTATTCCAGTGGGAATTTACGATAGCCTCCTCCGAGCGTGAAAGGGAGGAATCCTTAAGAGGGGGAAAAAAGATACTATGTATAGTAAGATACAAATACAGTCTATGGTAAGCACCCTTACTAGAAAATACAAAACAGAAGAAATACTATGATACAAATACTGAGATATTTTAAGTAAAATAATAATAATAAAAAACAATACTTTACTTTATCACTGGAACCATCAGATGCAGGCTGCCTGGATTTCAAAATGGAGGTGGGGAGTTTCAAAGATTTAAGGGTTGCTGAAGATGATCTTGGGAAAAAAAAACCCCAGAATAATACATAAATTTAACACATTTAGTCTATTTAAGTAAACTAAAATTAAATAAAAATCTGTTTAATAAATGTTTCGCCTAAACCCACCCACACACATTCTCTATGCAGCATGACATCACACTGTCAACACTGGGGGAGGTCGTGCCGAGCAGTTTTGTTACAGTGTTACTTGTGCATTTACAAACAGCAGTGGAAACCCACGAAATGCTTCAGCACACCTACAGCAATAAAGCAATCACCTGGACATCGATGCACTAAGAGAAACAACACGTAACATCCTGCCCTTTTTGAAGCATGAATACTAGGGTTGCCGGAAAAAAAAAAATCTATTCATGTCTGAATCACGATTCTTATTTATTAGCATTCTGAATCTATCCAAATTTTCAAATCACCGTTTGTCCAGACACGGCCTCCATCGTGAATTATTCCAGTGAGTGGTGGGAACAGAACTAGCTTTTAGCCTAAAGCCAGCGCTGCCTTCGCTGAAGGCAAATGTTTGGGTGCACTTCGGATTTTCCGGATAAGAAGGAGCTTGACATGACTTTTATTTTGCAGATTTTGCACACGGCATGTCAAGTATTTCGGGAACATTTCACATCCCCGAGCCCACATCTTACACCATCACCCAGAGCTAAAAGAACCGGAGCAGCAGCATGAACAACTCCTGACCAACTCACACCCCATCACTTCACTAAACTCACAACCAACTCTGAACGAGCAAAGCGGATCAGTACATCTACAAAACCAGCTGTGTAGTAATATCATTTCTTTGTTTCTTATAGAAGAGTTGTTCGTAGCTCATAGAAGAATGTAGTTACTCATGAAATTTGCACACTTTGTTTGTAATGGTTATGAATCAAACATGGGTTTGAATTGAGAATTGATTCTGAATCGAATCGTCACCCCAAAAATCGGAATTGAATTGAATCGTGAGTTGTTGTTAGATTCACATCCCTAATGAATACCACTCAAAACACCTCGACCGTCTCATTGGTTCATTGCCATAGGCGTGCTGAAGCATTTCAAGGGTCTCCACTTTTGACTGCAAATGTCACAAAAACATGTGTAACACAGTTCCTACTGTATACAGTGATGTTATGTGACACAGTGAATCACAAGAGTTAGTGCTTGCTCCTGCTGCACACACCTGACCATGCTATGCTCTGTTTATTTGCTATGAGAATCGTTTTGGACATTCTGATCATACCTTGTAGATACAGATTACAATCATAAACAGTACTGGTAATAGGGGAAAAAATAAAATAAAAAACATGACTGAATTACAAGATACAGTACCATAAACATTTTGTAAAAAGTTTTCAGAAAATGTGTGAGCTCACCTTGTACTTTGTTTCTCATAAGATTTCTCAGGCAAAACATTCTCATCATATATAGCAAAAGATTTTGGTGCCTGTGAACTCCTCTGTTTAACATCAGTTGTACCTGTTGGACCAATAAAAAGCGAAAGGATTAGGGGATTTCCCTAATTGTAGGCACTTTCAGTGGTGGACAGGGATCAAGCATGTGCACTCCGACTGGTCTGTATCAGTGCAGCTTCATATTCAGCAATGCACTGTGTTCTAACACCTTTCTACCAGCCAGAACAAACTTTTTTCACCAATTTCGGCTCTTCTGTGGGATCAGACTCCCCAGGCTAGCCTTCACTCCTCGTGTGTATCGGGGACCCCTAGGTGCCCATGAACCTGTTCCTGGTTCACTGTTTGTCCTTCCTTGACCCACTTTGGATAGGTACTAACCACAGCATTCTGGGAGCGTCCCACAAGACCTGTAGTTTTGGAGATGTTCTGAGTCACCTAGTTATGATCATTTGGTCCCTGTCAGTGACTCAGATGCTTGCTTGCGCTTGCTAATTTTTCCTGCTTCCATCATAGCGACATCAAGAACGGACTATCAGTTAGATCCCGAATATACCCCTTTCCATGACAGATGGCACTGTAGTGATCGCTGTTATCCACTTTAACTCTCAGTGGTTTTAAAGTTATGGCTGATCGATGTCAATTCCTGCCTATGCTCGTTTGTTAAGTAATATTCAGAGCACGAGCAAAAACATGTAAACATTGAAAAAAGCCATAAACAATGGAACTTACCTGGTCCCATGTCTTCACGGATTATACTGTTTCTAAAAGAATATAAAAAGCAATCTTAAATTACAGTAAAATCATAAATAAAAAATATATAAACACAAATTATTGATAATTACCTCAAGACAGAGTTTCTAGGTATTGCTGGCTCATTATGAATTTTCAATGGCGCAGACTCATTGGGACCATCAGGAGTGCAGTTATCATCCACAATCTGAGAAAAACATTGTGATGAATCCTGTTGATGCAAAATCAAAAAGAACGATAAAACAAAATTCACATGTTTAAAAGAGGGTTCTAATACCTGTTTTGCTGACGAGTTAACGGTTTCCTTAAACCAGACACACTGCCTATTGTTTCAATCCAAATAGTGGATTCAAGGAGACTAACTGTTGCATTTTCCTAAACTTTTGTGTTTCAGCGCAGGACGACAAGCTATGCTTTCTACAGGCCCCGACAATACTAGATGATCTCCCTAACTTTATGTAGCTTAAAACCGATAACAAAATGAAAAGAACTTCACATGTACAGCTGGTGATTATACGTTATGCTTGACTTATACGGCACTGCTACAGCCCAAAGTGAACAGAAGAACTGAATCACTTACCTGATGTTGGCTGGAACTACCCTTTCCTTGAATAATCTTCTGCTTCTGCTCAATCTGAAACTTGAGCTCTTCTTTAACTTTGTTTAGGTGTACGACTTTTTCTGACAAAGAAAAAAATGAATGAATTAATTAAAAAACTTTAGCCATGTATTTACATATTTTAAGAACATTTGTTTTGACTAATGTAATGAACTGTGAAGGAAAATACCTAAACTTCTACTTGCTCTGGTTATCAAAGCCTGCAGTGCACCAACAATGCACTTTGCTATTCAGAAGAGTGATCAACACAGCCAAATAATTAGGCTTTTTAATGTAATTAGGTTAGACCAAGCACCCTGCATGACTTCTTAAAGTTTATTATACGGCAATGACAATGATGGCTAGACACGAGGGCAATAAATCATATATGGTCCGGCATGTATCCAAACAGAAAATCCATCTTCACATACAACAACAAACCATGGTTCATATTCAAACTCAAAAAGCTGCGTCAGGCCAAAGAAGAGATCTACAGAAGTGCTGACCGGGCCCAGTACAGGCAGGCCAGTGAGAAGCTAAAAGACAGCCTCTCAGCCTGTATCAGTGTGGAGATGCCTTCAGCATCTTACCAACTACAGGAGCCCATTCCCCCTCCCTGTGGAAAACTCCAGACTGGCAGACATCCTGAACAGCCCAGCAGAGCTTGTATTCCCTGTGACCACTCAGGAAATTTAACCTGCCACAGGAGCTGCTGATCACCTTCTACACTGCCATCGTACAGTCTGTACTCTAAACATCCATCACTGTCTGGTTTGGATCAGCCACTGAACAGGACAGGATCAGACAATCAGGTCTGCAGAGAGGATCGTCTGTGGCCGATCTGTCCTCCATCCAGGACTCGTATAAGTCCAGGGCCAGAAAAAGGGTAGGAAGCATGTCCTCAGACCCCTCACATCCCGCTCATAAACTGTTTAAACTCTTCCACTCTGGAAAGCATTACAGAACACTGTACGCCAAGACCACCCAGCACAGAGACAGTTTCTTCTCCCAGTCCATTTGGTCAGTGACATTTCAGATGCTGGGTCATTCAGTTAAAAAAAAGGATGCATGAGAGAGTTTAAGTTAAAAAATAAAAAGATAAACAAACATAGAGCATGTATATATTACTATTGTAATTTCGACCAAATGTTTTTGAGACATACCGTTGAGCTGGTTATAATAGCGCTGGGCACGAAGCTCTTCAAATGAAAACTCCATGCTTCCTGCTAGCACGAGCTCCTTGCAGTACATGCTCTGTACTGCACCAGGCTGCTCTTTGTTCTGTTGAGTATACTCCTCCTGGGTCCCACTGCTCGATGAGGAGATCCCACCCTCCACAGGGTTGAACGGGATTCTGGGAAAAGCATGGCAAAGAGTTCCTTAAATCGACAAGTATGATCAGCCAACGTCAAATGGTTTACAAGTTGTTAGTTTTTGTTGTGAGGTTTATGAGTAGTAACATGATTCTAATATTTTTACTTTACTGGAACAAGACAGATAAGACAGATAAATTTAAAAGCTTTACCTATATAGAGGGGTAAATAAAGACAACTGCTTGATTTGCAGAGGTATCAATTTTTCATTGGTACTGATGTTAGTGTATTTGAAAGAAATTTATTCTACACTCAATGCCACAGCATGTGACTACTGGTCTCACTGCAGGAACAAGTACAATACATTTACAAGATTTACTTTACTGTGATCATTCACTAGTTGAATGAGTAGTGTGTTCAAGTCACACAGGAGACCTTAAAGATGTTTTACAACATGGGAATGAAATTCTGCCAGTTCCAAAGTTTGGGTTGAAATCAGGTTCTCTGTTAGATACATTAGAAACAGAACTTTTGTTTATAGTCTGAAATTTTAAAAATAATAAATTATGCAGCAGCACAGTGGTGTAGAGGTTTGCACTTTTGCTTCACAACAAGAAGGTCCTGGGTTCGAGTCCTAGGCTTGTTTCTCCGTGGAGTTTGCATGTTTTCCCCGTGCTTGCATGGGTTTCCTCCAGGTACTATGGTTTCCTCCCACAGTCCAATGATGTGCACATTGAGTTAATTTGCTGTTCCAAGTCGGCTCTAGGTGTGAATGTTAATCACCGTGTGTATGTGTGTGTTGGCCCTGCAATAGACTGGTGAAGTGTTCAGGGTGTGTACTTTGTCTTCACCCAGAGTCGGTTGAGACAGGCTCCAGTATCAGTGCAACCCTGGTAGGACAAGGCAGTTCTTCAAGTCAATGATTAAATCATGCACTTCATCAAGCTTCGTTAGAGTTACTATTTAATGAACGAGGAACAAGCCAAAATGCAAAGGTCTGGTCCTTAAAGAAACCATAAATATAACAGTGTGAAGATAGCAAATTACATATTCAGCAATTCTCTTCACTTTAGGTTTGATCCTTTCACAAAAACTCTCCAAAAATGTGATGTGTGTGCATGAAGGTATATTAAATAAATAAACAGATACATAGATGGATGAATGGATAGATGTCATTTACCATTTCTTTCAGGCTTGCTTTAATTGCTAGTGCACACTTTAACTGATAACTTGACTTCATTTTATTAATCATAACAGACAGAGCAGCACGGTGGCACAGCGGTTAGCACGTTTGCCTCACAGTAAGAAGGCCCCGGGCTCGAATACCGGACTTGGGCGTTTTTGTGTGGAGTTTGCATGTTCTTCCTTGCTTGCGTGGGTTTCCTCCGGGTACTCCGGTTTTCTCCCACAGTCCAAAAACATGCACAGTAGGCTGACTGGCTGTTCCTAATCACCCCCAGGTGTGAGTGCAAATGGTTGTGCCAGTGTTGGCCCTGTGATGGTCTGGTGAGCTGTCCAGGTTGTACCCTGCCCTTGCTGTCGAGGTGAGTCGGCTGAGATGGGCACCAACCTCCTCGCTGCCCTAATTAGGATTAAGCGACTTAGAAAATGGACAAATGAATAAATTAATTCAATAACTCTGTTATAAACACATTGTTTATAGCTACTATTTATAATGTGATTAAATAATAATAATAATAATAATAATAATAATAATAATAATAACATCCCCAGACTTCACCTAGTCATATTTTTTAAGGTTTTAAAAGATTAAGTGTATCATGAACAGTTGAACCAAATGATATGCATTAGGATGAATCCACACATCTACATTACTTCAACATTCCCAGTAAACCCAGTGAACATCTTTACTTTGGAAACCAGTGTTTACATGCATGAAGCTAATCAACGAGGCTCTGACTCAGATAACAGAATAATGCAGAGTAAATAAAACAAGTGGAAGAGCAGGCAGCTTCTGCCGGATTCACATTAATGTTCTGGTATTAATCCAGAACTTTCTACCTGAAGTGTTGAACTTTACAGCCCTCAGCATACTCACGCGCTGGCTTGTTGTGATTCACACTTCTCCATGGTCTCTTTTTCTAGCGATAAAAACTAAACCCTGCTTTCTAAAATAAAATAAATAAATAAGATTATCGGAGAAACCCGTAGAATTTGCTCACATCCGAGCAAAACACGTTAAAAAACCCATTAAAGTATCCTGTGAGAGTAGAAACGTTCCTAACTGCAAGGATTCCAAATTCAAACGCGTTTCAAACAGTGTCACGTGACAGCGACGTAATACGGACGTAATTTTTAGACATTGAAAATATATATATATTATTTTTGCACTTGATGCCGTTGGTAAAACAAGCAATTATTAAAATAAAAAATCATGTACAATGCGAAATAAAATTTTTAAAAGTGTCTTAACAAGCAGAAGTGTTAATATCCGGTTTCCGGTGGAATCTTATTAATATCCTGCACAATAGGTGGCGGTATGACGAAATGCAAGCTGCAACCCGCCAATAAAATGAGCGAAGAAGAAGAAGGTTATTAATATACATGACAGGCGCTGCCTGATTGGCCGGTGGAAATATTAGCTTTAAGCGGTAGGCAGTCGGGTTCAAAAGGTCATCCGCCATCTTGTATTGCACGCGCTCAGTGTTTATGTATGAGTCGGTATGGATTGCAGACAACCTGAACAGCCCAGCAGAGCTTGTATTGCTTGTATAGGCGATTTCAAGAGGTCGTATCATGCAGTTCCTAAAATTGTTTTAAGTCAGGGAGACCTCACGAGAGAATTGTCAACAAAGAGACGAGAACTGTGGATTGTGAGAATAGGAAGAAAGAACCGGAGTCCAACGCCACATTCGAAAGTGATTCTGTTCACTTTGTTTCTGAACACATCTCACATTGTGTATTTTTCAGTTATTTGGGACAAAATACTGGTAGATTGTGTGGCTACAGGTGTCAGTTTCTAGTGTACATCATGTTAAATAGCTCCTCATCATTTACAGTGATTTATTTACAAAGGTTGTGAACCCTTAAGAACTTCACATTCAGATGTATTTGTCACGTACAAAGTCATACACAGTACAATATGTAGAGAAATGATTGCTACGACTGTCCTAAAGTTGCTTTTTTAAAGAATTTCCTGTTTGATGAATGAAAACTATCAAGAAGAGAAGGAAAAATAACTATCTGAAGGACACCAATAGTTAAAGGTTGAATATAAATATAAAAATGTAGGATATAAACAAAATATGTAAAATATCTACAATAAAATATAAATGTAGTGATGATTTTATAACTAATACGGTATGTTAAGTGTCGGTGCAGTGAACTTTATGCGTTTCTGCATAAATATGACTTAAAATATCATCAGATTTTTACACAAGTCCTAAAAGTAGATAAAGAAAACCCAGTTAATTTATCTGTCATTTATTTATTAAGGAAAATTATCCAGTATTACATATCTGTGAGTGGCAACAATAACTACAACTAAACGTCTGTCCGCTAACTGTTGATCAGTCCTGCACACCTCTGTACAGAACAGCTTCATCTCTGCTCACTGCAGGTCCGTCAACAACATCTCAGTAAGATTAAGGTCTGGGCTTCGACTTGGCCATTACAATTAACATTAACTTTGTTCTTTAACCATTCTTTGGTAGATCGACTTCTGTGCTTAGGATCCTTGTCTTGCTGCATGACCCACTTTCTCTTGAGATTCAGTCCATGGACAGATGTCCTGACATTTTCCTTTAGGTTTTGCTGGTGTAATTCAGAATTCGTTGTTCCATCAATGATGGCATGCCTCTTTTATTAATTTTAGAAATCTTCCAAACATTTTTATACATTACATTATTGAACCAAACCTTCATATATAAATGTATCATAATAATAATCTTAATTTTAATATCATAAAATATAATCTGAGTTATTCTTGTCACAAAATAATTACCAACTGTGTTCAATGACGGCATGGTGGCGTAGTGAAAAGTGTATCCACCTCACAGCAAGAAGGTCTTGGGTTCAAGTTCCGCGCTTGCTCCTTTCTGTATGGAGTTTGCATGATCTCCCCATGCTTGTGTGGGTTTCCTCTATGTAATCCAGTTTCCTCCTACAGTTCAAAGATGTACACATTAGACTAACGGGCCGTTCTGAATTTCCCCTGGGTGTGAATACTTGTGTGTGTGATGGCCTGGCTAGCTGTTCAGGCTGTACCCTGCCTTCGCCCAGTGTCAGAGTTTGGCTCCAGCATCCCTGCAAACCTTGCAGGATTAAGTGTTGTTTTTTTTTTTACTTTATATTTTATCTAAATGTTATTTTTATGTGCAATATTTGTTTATTATGTGCAATATTGTGTGGGCTCTGATTCCAAGAATTTCATTGCGCCATTGTTACCTGTATATGGCAATAAAACTTGAAACTGGAAAATGAAATGAGTGCTTCAGTGAGTCAATATGTTTGTATAAGTATCTTACACAGTTTGTATTTTAATGCATGTTGTGGTGGCTATAATAATGAAAAAAGGAACAACACATTTAGTAATTTAACTTATTTTTTTATTTAATATAATTCCATGTTTGCACAAAAAAAGAATAATATGATGGGATAGAATGTGTGCAAGAGCGTTCTGACTGCCATAAACACATAGTGAAATTATACTTGATTTAGTTTAGTCTCAACAGCAGTTGGTAGTGTTTAATAAGCTTTTTTCCTTTAAGTGACTACATTTAGAATGGAACAGAGAAGTTCATTTTTAATGTTCCATTTTGAACAGTAACTGAGTAGTCTGCATCTGGGCCTGTTGGAAAAACCAAAGCAACAGTGTCTTTGAAGTCATTAATCATGAGTAAGATAAAGTTCATGCATCCATCAACAAAGGCATTCACGCCTTCAGTGTTCACCATAGCACTAACATCCTCAATCAGTCTTTTGATTATTTTACTGTTATGAGTGTATATTGTGTTGATTTTTGCAGCAATGTCATCAAGGAAATCCGATCGGATCATATCAATGAGATTCTGGGTTGTCTCGACAGCATGTTGGAGGGCTTGACCCACACCAATAATCATATCAGTGCTCTCTAGCTGCTTTATCCAATTCACACTTTGGGTCAAGGCATTTTCAATATAACCAAGGATTTCATCTCCAGTTAGGACCTCACCCTGGGGCAGGGCTATCCTGATGGATTTAAAAATGGGTAAGAAGTGGGTTTTCAGATTATTATAGATTGCGTTAATAAATTCTTCAACCACTACAACAATACTGCTTTTGATTTGCTGGCAGATCTCAGGCAGTGTTGCTTCCTTCATACCAGGCAGCTTAATCTGTGTATCCCTCAGGAAGGTAACAGCGGCATTAAGTAGATGCTGAATGGCTTTTTGTTTCTGAACAACAACATTTCTGAATAAAACAGAAAGTTGTCTAAGATCAGGAGCATTATTGTATGAAATGGTGTAGGCTTCACTCAGGGCAGTGACAAGCGTTATCTTCAGTTTGTTGATGGCACCAAGAATACCATGTTTTTCAGCAAAATTGGTAATAGCAGAGGTGATGGCAGGTACTCTTTCTTTCAGGCCCAGGACCAACTTTTTGGGTGCTTCCAGATTGTAGTCAGCCTGGAAATGTATTTTTTCATCTTCATTTGCAGTGACTTTTACATTTAGGATGTCAATATCTTTTTCAGGTGCAGACTGTAAAAGAGATCGATAATTATTAAATAACAAAAGAGAATAGATAATGCATGTATAAATAAACCATAGTGGGATATTACAAAGCTACTAACCGCGCAATGGCCATAGAGGCGTGAGGTCAACTCTGATGGAATCTTTCCCTGCAGTTGATAACCAAGGAAGCCAACTGATGGTGAAGAAATTGAGGCAGACAGTCCGTCTGTCTGAGCAGCATACCGAAGGTGCATGTCAGTAAAAGTTGTGCTGGTGATGTCAACATTCATGGTATGGCTGGGATAACTGAAATATAATTTACCATGTTATAAGATAATAATGGTGTAAAACAATACTTATAAATATAATGCACCACTAGAAAATGCAGAAAAAAATCCATTTTACCTAGGAATGAAAACACTGCTGAAGTCCATGGTGCAATCATTATGTTCAAGGAAAGCCTTAGCTTTTACATTCAGAACTTCATTTTCCATGGCAGTACTGACATAACCTATTGTAGATTGATGCATAAACAACAGATTAACTACTGTTTTTTTCTTAATTGAAGTTGAATAAAATAGAATTTATTGAAAGTAACAGGGAATTACTGCATGCCGTAGTAAAGGTACACATTTGTCATTAATATATAAAACCACACTTACTATCAAGATCATGTTCCAGCAGCACAAATGGAGACTTGGATGAAGACTTGAAAGCAACTTTGAAGACTGGGGCATTTCCTTCCATCTCAATCACAAAGTTTGTTGTATATAGTGGCGAGTTCATTTTTATGCTATAGGAAATCATTTGCTTGCTCAGAGTCAAGTCAACTAATGTCTTCTCATTGATGAAGAAGTTACCAAGATTGGTTGGCTGAGACAGGTCAAATTCTACATCAGCAGTGATGGAGCCCATTTTAACATCAACCACAGCCTTGGCAACATGCTTACCCTTTGTGTTAAAGTTGGCAATGTTCACTTCATTATTGGAAACAAGATCCATGGCAGTGTACACACTGTCAAGTTCCATATTCATGTCAAGGTTTTCATCGACATCAAACTCTACTTTGAGGTCCCCACGATTGACATTTACGTTACCAATAGTCTTCAGTTTGGAACGCAGCTGTTCACCAGACATGTATATAGTTGCCTCATTATTCAGTTCTCCCTTCACAGTGCCAGTTTCCAGAAACTTTCCATTAATCCCACCCTTTGTGGTAGACTCAATAGAAATAGAAGATGCAACTACATCTACCTTCAAAGTGTGTTCCGTAGCACCATCACCTACAGCCTTAATAATGGGAAGGTTATATTTTTGTTTGATTGTTAGTGAAGATTCTACAATTGGATGTTTTTTGGTGTCTGCAAGCAGGTTATGGTTCAGTGTACTGGTAAGCATTGGCAGATTAATATTTGCATCCGTGGTCCCAGCTAGTGCAGCCTCCAAAGTTTCGGTGTTCACTGTCAAAGTGCTGTTATGAGCTCCTTCAATGAAAGCATTCTTCAGAGATAACCCATTAGCCAGTTTCAGACCTCTATTCAAAGTGAGGCTGCTTGTACCCTCAAGTTCTGCATTCAGTTGTTTAAACACAGTGGTAAAAGTAGCAGCAATGTGGACGCCAAGGTCATTATCTCCATATATTCCAGCGTTGGTAATTAGGTCGATAATGGAAGACTTGAGAGACATCTCAGAGATTAAGTTGCTCTTTTGGTAAATAATTTTTGCATTTGCATCAATGGCCGGCTTGGTTTTATAAAGGTACTTAAGGCCACTAATCTCATACAAGTTGACATCATTCATGGCTGGAATTGTTAGATCAATGACTGATATATACATTTTTGGGATGTTAAAATTAACGTTAAGAAACTCCAGGTCAGTCTCTCCATTCACAGCAGCATAAATTCCTGTCTGAACATCATTATTAGCAACTGTGAAGTTATAGCTGTGTTTATGCTGGTTGAAGTGGATGAGTGCTGCAGTGTTAATATACTGCTTCATGGAGTTCACAATTAAAGTGTAATTATTCTGCAGACCACAGTTCATGGAAAGTGATTCTTGGAGACTTACTTTGTTCTGGATATCAACATTGATTTCAGTAGGACAGACCTTGACGTTAACAGTGTTGGATAGGGTACCACTTACAACTCCGATAAGCTCTGTGTCATGTGTTGCTTCCACGTCAATCTTCATCCTACCAAGGTGAACCTTTCCAGATGCTTCCATTACACTGTTTTTGATGAATGGGGATTGAGTCTCAATTCTGCCCATGAAATCAATAGTACTAAGATCAAGTGCATTAACATCCAGTGTCTCCTTTAACTTTAGGGTAGCACTGTCTGTGTCTCCATTAAAGTTCAATGTAACTTTTGTGGGTGCAATAGTGCAGAGCAATTCGCTTTTGTGGCTGCCCTTATCAGAGTAGTCAGAAAGTGCAAATTTGCCTTTGCCTGAATTTACAGCTTTCACTGTAATGGTGTTGCCGTTCTGCGAAAGACCTGTTGTCTGGCTCAGAGAAGCCTCACTAGTCAGTGATAAGAAGGGAATATTCACTTGATGAATGTAGCTTGTTTGTGATGAGGCTGTCATTCCACCTTCCACTGCAAAGAATGCTTTGTTAGTTACGTCTGCTGAGTAGGGTGTGGTAGTTACCCTCAGAGTAGTTTGGGAAGTTGCCTGGGCAGAAATGCCATATAATGTAACTGAGGCCTGGTGATCAACAGTTAGGGCACTATGTGTGAACTTGAAGGTATCAGCAATAATCACCCGGCTCATTTTTGGAAGACCAATGCGCAGAGCGGCTTCCAGACTATAGCTCAAAACCTTAAGGCTTGAAGATTCTGCTTCAGATTTAATATGTGCTATGAAATTATGCTTTTGTTCTATGTCAGTGGAATTATGGAGTTCAACAATGGTCCTCAGAACATAAATGGGGCTGTTAACCATGATGCTGCCTTGAAGCTTTCCGAGCGCAGGCAAAATCAGTGTATTAGGGATTCTGGGCAGCTTGATTTCAGGAATCTGAAGAGGGATGTCAAGGTTGTACTTCTCAGTCAGTTTAGGGATGGCTGTCAAGGAAATATGAGGTAAAGTAACCTCTGGCAGTTTGAATGTAGGTAAGTCCGGTAAGTTCACTGGGAGTTTATCAATGTTAATCATATCAGCAATCTTCTCAGTTTTTAGGTTGATAATGATGTCAGCAAGAAATATGAGCGTTTGCTGGATATCATCATAAGTGATGGTGATTTCTGGGACAGTGCAGGAGCCCAGAATGGTGAATGTTGGAATATGTAAACGTACAGGGAGCTCAGCCTCCTGAAGTTGCTGCAAACTGAATTTGCTGGAGGGAATAACCAGGTCAGTCAACGGGACGGTGAAGGAAGGTATCTCAGTTTCAAACGTCATGAGGGCTTTGTAAACATTCTGAATGATTTGCTTCAGCTCAATGACAATTTGTTGATCACCAAGGATTTCTGTGGCCACTTCAACGTAGTCATGACATGCATTAGTAAGTACAGACAAAACATTGTTATAGATTTCTTTTACTTGCTGCAAAGCCTGCAGCAGTTCTCTTCTGATGTCTGTATCAATAAGGTGCTGCTTGAGTGCCTTAAAAATTGTTTTAATATTATTGAGCACAAACGTGTCAATTAAATCTGTCACTGGTTTTATGACATCTGAGATTTTGCCTGATTTTAGCTGTTCCAGGTAAGCAGACATGGATGACAGGACATAGTTAAGGAATTTGCTCATTGCCTCAAGTTTCTTGGAAAGCTCAAGTGACACGATAAAGCTGTTAAGATCTTCTGTAAGCTCACCAAGTTTTTGATTAAACTCATCTACAAATGTATTGTATTCAAATGACTTCAGTGATTTAGCAAAATTTTCAATTATGTTGTTCAAATCGTCAATAAGGTTCTTTACATCTGTTGTTTTCAGGTAGGTGAGGACATCATCCAGCATCTCTGGGAAAGGAATCGGAATTGATTTCAGAATGTTTCCAAGGGCTCGGATGGTTTCATCAATTTTGAACTGTTTGATGAGTTCCAGAAGCTTGTCCAACATTTCTTCAGCCCTCTTGTCAAGCTCATATTTTATTACAATGTCTCTCAGGTTGCTGTAGATAACTTTGCACTGTTCAATGATGTCCAGTTCAGTGATCAGCTGCTTTAGTGCATTGGAAATTTTGCTGATATCTTCTGTGGAAAATTTGGCAAGGAGTTGCTGTGTGTACATTTCAGTTGTTGTAATGATGTTTTGCATTTGGTCCATAAACTGAGCGTTATCAAATTTCGCGACCATATCCTTCAGATCTGCCACGTATTGCTCTAGATACAATTTAATGTTATTCAGGTCTTGAACAGAGAATACAGGAATGTGGTTCTCCTTCAGTTGAGTCGTATCAATCTGTTTAATCGCATTTTCAATGGCTTCAATTACAGTAAGGAGCATACGCCTGATGTCATATTCTTCACTGAGAGAAGTTACTTTCTGCATAACAGACGTGGCACCATTTAGCATTGATTCGTGTACACGAATGGCATGTGTATTTAATTCAGCAATAACCTTCAATGTGACAGTCCTCAGTTTACTCAAAGCAACCTTCAGCTCCTCTGCAGTGATTGGACAGTCCTGAACAAATGCAATCAGGCTCTTTTTAATCTGCTCAGCTTTTTCGTCGAGATTAAACTCACTTAACCGCTCAGTAAAGTGTTGTAGAAGCGTCTGAATCTTCAAGGTAAACTCCTCTTTTTTCGTGAATTCTTGTAATGCCTCAATCAGATTTATAGTTGTGATTCTGAGGTTCTCCAGGACTGCAGGCAGACTTTCCAAAAGCGGCAGGTTGATGACATGACTCTCTGCATTTTTATCATACTGTAGTATAGCTGACATTGAATAATCCTGGCTTTCTCCGTATGTGAATACTCCAGACACTTCAAGTCCAATCTTCTCAGGGTTGTTATAAGCTCGGAGTTCTTGGTTGAATATCTTGTCATTTATTTTAGACTTTGCTTTTACTGATGCTGATTGCTCAGAAACTGATAGTTGGGTATCAAACTTCCTATCAAATTCAGCCTTATAAATTATATTGTGTTCTGTCTCATGCATCGTTGAGAACCTACATTCATGGGAATGGGCCAAAGCAAATGGTTCTGCCTTCAGAAGGATTTTGTTGTACACCTGAGCACTATGTTTCCCATACAGATAGAACTCCACATCACAGTTGGAAAGGGCATTCAAGTTAATGTTGAATGGAGCAGCCGTGGCCTGAAGAGTAGAGGTGAATTGCACAACTTGGGATTTAAAAAGGGCATTATTGTTTACTCTAACACCAAGTCCAACAATTTCCATTTCAGTGTCTTGGCTTATGTGAGCTCCCATGAGTTTTCCAGTTGTGCTCAATTTTGCAGTTCCTGACAGATGTGAAAGCTTGATTTCATAGTTGTTTTTCAGTTCTGTATTCACACCAAGCTTCAAATGACTTGACACTCCAGCACTTGCAGTGTAAGGTTCAGCCTGAGCTGAGATGTCAAACAGGTACCAAACATTCTCTGCAATGTCAATTCGAGACTTAGAAGTGATGTCTATGGATGACATTGTGGCAGTCATAGAGTTGGAATTATCAATAACAATCTGATTCATTTTTCCTTTTGTTTGAGATGATAGAGAAAATTTAGAAGAATGTAGGATACCACTGAATGTATTCTGAAGAGTTAACAGGCAGTTTACTGAAGTGAAGCCACGAGTATTCAGGCCATTTTTGTCCAGGGTCACACTGGCTTTGTGAGTAGCTGTGTGTTCAGCTAGCTTTACAGAAGCATTACTGTTTACAACCAGACCGTTAATATTGAGAGTTGCAGCAAACAGGGAGTTGATATGATCTTCAGAATTACCGGAGGTTGTTTCAATTTTCATGCTAATGTCTTCAGGCCCAATATTTGCTTCAGCAGTATTGTGTATGTTCAGCCCCAGAGCGAATGCGTTAGTGTCTGATTTAACTGCATACTTTGATCTTGTAAGAGTAACTTCAGCATTGTGTGTCAGCATATTCTCAAATGCAGCTGATTTTGACACAATGGATAGCTTTCCGTCAACAAAGTTTGCCTTAATTTTGTTCTGTGCCTGGAAAGGTGCTGAGTTAATTTCTAATGTTGAACCAACACTTGCCTCTGATTTAAATGGGAGGACAGCAAGTGACTGCATAAGGGTAACATCACCAACAATAGGACCAGTCACAAAGGATCCTTTAACTTGGCTCTCTCCAGAGACCTCTTCTGTACTGACCCCAAGTTGACCTGTATGTTCCAGAGAAAACTTGAAAGGGATTGTAGGGAACTTCCTGTAGGGATTGAGGGCTTCAAACATGCTGGTTGATTGTATACGAACTTTCTCTGTCAGCTGAATTTCTTCAGCAATCTTGAATTTAGCATCAAGGAGCTTGTGGGTGACAGCAGTGCTGATCTCTGCCTTTAGAGTTTCGGTAATTGTTCCAGAAATCAAGGCAGATCCTGTGTAGAAAGCAAATAATTTTATTAGTCATGTTCTGTTTTAACTTTTTCTAGACAACTTGTAATTTACTTATTTAGCTCATTTTGTGACACATACCCAAAACAGTAATAGAGGTAAGTTCCTACCGTTAATTTTAATGGAAAGGAGATCTATAGGGCCAGTTCCATTTACATCAACTTTTACAGAATAGCTTGGATGTTCATCAGAATCTCTGCCAGCTGAAACAGTCGCCTCCAGATCATACAGGTTGCTGTTTAGCTTACCAGCCACTTCTGCCTTCCCAAGAGAGGGCAAAGACAATGTCAGGGTCTTAGGAACAAAGAGCTCAGGCAGTGGAACTTTAATAGAGTCAATCTTTAGTCCAAGCTGAGGCACATGCATATTTGGTGTGGTTAGAGCAGGTGGAAAGTTCAGATCCTTTGTCGATTTGCCACCAAGAGGCATTGGCAGGGAGATTGTGTAGTACTGCTTTCCAAAGTGGTACTCTGCATCTGCCTCACTGTTGAAAGAAAAAACATCTTACTAATACAATAAATCCTCACAAATATTGACACCCAATTGCTGTTGTTGTTATTATTATTATTATTATTATTATTTTGCAGTGTGTCAATTTATTATAGCTATTTTTGTTGCTCTGTGATATATATTTCATATATTTTTCATCTTTTTAAACAATTGTGGTTTACTTACAAATTTAAAAACAGCTCCTCAGGCACCTCAAAATTAAGGAGGGAAGGAATCCTTAGTTCTTTCACATAGGGAATCTTGGATGCGTGAAGATAGGAATTTGTGACCTGCAAAATAACAGAAAAAAAAATTGGTTATGCTATTTATATTTAACACATAAATGTATTTTCTGAATTTTTTAAAATTTATTTTAAGATAATTCAAGCTTTATAAATTTTACCACCTTTTAAATTATGATTAGCACTGTTTCCCAATACAAAACCCAGTAAGTTGAGCCCAATTTTAAGTATGTAATTATTTATTATGTAAATTATTATGTAGATATGTACAATATACCTAGCACATAGTAAGAATGGAAATTTAAATGATAGACAAAAATGTGACAAAATAAAATTTTCAGCTGCACATTTAGGGAGGTGCTTAGTTTAGATAAAATGTTTGTTTGTTTGTTTGTTTGTTTGTTTTTGCTTACCTGTATTGAATAGGCTAAAGCATCACGGACCTGCATTTCTGACTGTCCAATATATAGATCCAAAAAGTCTTTGATGTCATTATTGGAAATAATGTTCAGGGTTTTGAAATCCGACTCAATCTTTGCTTCTACTTTCTCATGATCTAAAAAAAAAGGAAAAGAAAAAAGAAAAGAAATGTATTATTTGTCAATACAAATTAGCTTCACATATTAAACTGTTGTGTAATGTCATCCACTCTGCCATGAATCACAAACTCCATTTAAATGAAATAAATAATAAACAGGGAAAGAAAGATAATGTGTTGGAACTAACAGTAAAATCCACTGACTCTCTCAATTCTATCTCATGACTTAAGCCATAATATAATCTGTATTAAATGATTATGATATCATTAGGTGATGGAATGATTCAGAGGAATGATTCAGATAGCTTGACATAGCATTAATGAACTATTATATAATAACTACTTCTCTATTATTATTATTATTATTATTATTATAAAAATACCATATTTTAGGGTGAGTTTCTGCTCAGAAGATGCATCAAGAAGTTTGAGGTCACTCTTAAGCTCCAGTGTCAGCTCCTCTTCACGCTTTAGCTTAGCAGACATTTCTGCCTCAGCCTCAAGAGATGGGACAAGCAACTTAACCTGCAGCAGAGCGTCTTTCATTGCTACAATCCTGGAAGACGGGGTATTAGTTTAAAATGATGTAAGTGCTCCACAGTGTAAATATTGCTTGAGTATGATACACTGTAAGTTATAAACAAGTATAATACGTACTTTGCCAGGCCAACCAGAGATGCCTGAGGGATGTTCTTGTTGATGAAGTCAATCTGGATGGAATGTGTTCCTTTGTCCTTAATGCTTTGGTCAGCAGCACCAATTCTAATTCCAGCCTCGATGTCATAGTCAGGGATTAGGAGTTCACTAGAAACAGTGTATTCCTTTCTATTGAACATGAGCTTGGATTTTGCCTCAAAGGAGGTTCCTGAGATTAGTGGAGGCAGATTATAGTTGTTTGATTAGGAGATTCGGGCTTATATTCAGGTAGATTTAAACATATGCTGCATGTACACTGTATCATACCTTCAGCTTTTACATCAAATGTGACTTTGTCGATGTTGTCTTCGTATAAGTAGTTTATGGTGGCTGTATACTCAGAGACATCACCTGTGGGGTGCAACTCAATAGCAAATCTAAAAATAGGAAAAAACAAGTTCAGAATTTATAACACATACATACAGAAAGAGAGAGAGAGAGAGAGAGATAGAGAGAGAGAGAGAGAGAGAGAGAGAGAGATGCTTACTTGCTGTCACCAGAAAGAGGGAAGTATGGCGAGGCATCATTGTTCATTGCATCTGAGTACTGAATGACATTGCAGTATTTCATACCAGCGAAGAGAGGTGTGCACTCATTCAAATTAACATGGTCCATCATAGAAGGAATGTTTTTAGTTTTTTCACCAGCAACGGACATCATAGAGTTGCTGTACAGATGACCCAACAACATATGATTACCTTAAAAAGTCATTGTCATAAAACAGCTTGATAAATACCCAGGTGGCGATCTAAATGTTATGAAGACATGTTTACCTCACACTAAGAACCTTAACTGGGTTTTCAGGAGCAGGGATGGTCAGCTTGATCTGACTGTTGGTCATGACAACTTTAGCTCTCATACCACTCTCATGATAGATGCTGGTGTGCATCTCCAGGCCAGAGTTAACGTAGTCCGGGAAGTGAGCACCAATTTCAGTCACAAACTCAACACCAGCAGCTGGCATGAAAGAAATCTCACTCTGTGGGTTACAACGAAGGCATATTATAAATTAATTGCTGCATCCTTGATAGAACATTAATTATATGCCTCTGAAATTCATTTATTTTTAAAGTAATAAATACCATATCTGAATTGATGTTAAGTCGTCCTTTGACACCAGGTGTAAAAGTACCAGACAATGCCACCCTCAGTGGAAGACCAGGACCAGTAGGCAGGTAGAACTCATTGTCCATGAAGATATAATGAAGGAAAAGGTCACCTTTTGAGAGCAGGCTCTTGACGAACTGGATAACAAGGAAAAGATTAATAAAGGTTTCTGTTTATTTTCCGACCATTAATTCTGTAATGCAAATTTTTATTTGTCAAAAAGGAATTTGCTTCCTATCAAGAGGAATATTGGTATTAGTCAATGAATGCATTTTTAGTCTTCAGTAACCCTGGGTTTACACTGAGGTACGATGTTCACGATCTCCACGACCCAAAAAAGCATGGAACTATTTGTGTCTAGGATATGTGTTACATGGCAATTCTGTTCCTGTTTTGCAGTGCTTAGTAACCGAGTCACTTGATTTGCTTTTTTTTTTCTATTAAAAATATATATATTACCTTACTTATTAGCTGCATGGATTGTTGCATTTATCCACATTGCATGTTAATTTTTATTTATGCACTCTATTTACTTTTACCTATTAACGAAATCAAGTTCTGAGGAAGAGTACTCACATCGCTGAAGAACATCCTCATGAGGATTTTTTCAACCCTTTTCGAAAAGGAAAACATTTCTTTGAAGTCGTTGGTTTTAAGATAGCCAAGCTCAGCACCTAGCAACCTCATGTAGAGGTTGGCTTCAGGGGCATCTTGGGCAAGGTTCCTCATTAGCTTCTCAACATTTTTGCCAATTTCTCTGATGATGTTTTTTGGTCCCTAAAAAAAGGTTAGTATATTAGCCATGAAAATGTTCCTAACATCCCAGCAGATGAAGTTATAGTGGAAGAAAGAGACTGGGGAGGAGGTGGGGAAGGACTTGGCCTTAATCTTGTGCACCAAAACATCCACCCATGTTAATTTTTTCAGACATACCTCTTTCTGTTTTCTGTCATTATAGTCTGGAATCATGCTATTGAGGATCTCATTGATTTGGGAAGGCATCTTATCAGCAGTATAGTAAATAGTCTTCATCACAGTATCAGGGAAGAAGCCTTGAGGACCGAACAAAGCCTCAACAGTTGGCTCAAGTCCCTTACCTTCCATACCAATCTGAAAGTGAGAAGTATAATTCATGAAAAATTGGGGATTGGGTGTATGTGTGTGTGTGTGTGTGTGTGTGTGTGTGTGTGTGTGTGTGTGTGTGTATACCTCAACCATGTCAGTGTCATATCCGAAAGAATTCAGGGTCATTTCAAGCATGACTTCCGAAAGCAAGCTGTTTTCTTTGTTAAAAATCATGTTTCCCTCCAAAGGTCCAATTTTGTAGTTACGAGAAAACTTGGTGCCATCCATGACATTTCCAACCTCATTGCCTTGAAGGGCGTCAAGTACTTTGAGCCTCAGTCTAGGAAAGACAATCGAAAAATATCACGCAACAATGCAACACAGTAACTACTCACTGTATGTTAATCTCATATTTAATGTATTTACTCACTCTTTGGTCTCTTGTGCAGTAGAGCTCAGAATGTTGGACAGATGAGAAATTACAAAGCTCTTGACCTGCAGATTTTCCAATTTGGGTAGAGCTTCAACCAACTGTATAAGTTCAGCAGGCTGAGGATCCTTCATCAGGATGAGGTAGGCCACAATTCTTTTCTTCACAGGAGCTGCTCCGTCCAGGAGAACCTGCATTAGCACTGTTCTGCCCTGTAAAAAGCAAACAGTAGTCTTAGATTTAGCAAAGGGAATCGAGCTGTAATGAGAGATGCTTTGCATCTAGAAGGAAGAGTATACCTCTTCAGGGATGGGGGTCTGTCTGAAGACCTGGATAGCTGCTTGCTGGACGTCAGTGGAGGCAGCAGGTTGGTCAATGCACTGAACAACAGCTGACTTCAGTGCAGGACTGGCAGCACCCATAGCTTCAGCCATGTTTCCAATGACCTTCACAAAATAGCATTGAAGCACATGATTATAGAATGTTTCCAAAAAATGTCAGGTGACTTAAGAGATAGAAGAAATAGAAATTCATTGAACCTACCCTAAGAGTCAGATAGATGTGTTCCTGATCACCTGTGCAGTCCCCAATATTTTCAAGAGCATAATCCGCTACTGCCTGGATTTCAGGGGTGACTCTTCCTTCTGCCTTATAGAGCCTGGTGTTATAGAATTAAAAAAGTACAATTTATTTAAGTGGAAACAACTCAATTGTGGATTAAATGTGATTTAAATGATGATCAGCGTTTTAATACACCACCTCCTGACAGCATTGCTAGTTGCATAGTAAATGAGTTTGCTTGGCTTAAATTTGGCCATCTCCAGCATTTCCTTGACAAGCACACGAGAGGGGTTGGGCACCATTCCCATGGCATAGACTGCAGCGTCAATTACAGTGTTTGACCTTTCCAAGGTTCTGAAGACTTGCATCAAGGCACTGCTGCACTCTGGCGTGCCACACTGGAACAAAGCCTGGTAGGTCAGTGCAGGAGAGATTTTCAGAGCCTCTGGTAAAGCGGCAGACAGTGTATCAGCATTCATCTTGCGGATCACAGCTACAAGCTTGTAAGCCAGGTGAGCCCTCTTTTCTCCATGGGTGGTCTGGGAAAGGTCGGACAGCTCCCTCAAAACAGCAAGGATGACATTTTCATCTTGATTTGGGCTCATATCAACACTCTCATCAAGGTGCAAGGTCTTCATGTTGGCCTCTTCTAATGTAGATCAGAAAGTCAGGAGTCAGGACATCTATTCTTTCCGACATAACAAAATACTTTGTCACATGAGACTTACTGTGATCAAAGATTCTTTCGTTGTACTCGGTCACTTCCAACATAGACAGGGTCTGCTTGCTCACACTGGTTACTCCGTACTTCTCCCTGTTGATCATTTAAAATAGTTTTAGTATTATGACTGTGATTAAACTGATTACAAATCAGAGTAACCTGACTTAAGCTATGGTTTAATTTACTCACTTATAAGAAAAGGGGACAAGGAGATGGGTCTCAGTGCAGACGCCGGAGGTCATGTGTTTCTGCTCATTGTCAAATTGGTAGCCACAAGTCTGTTGGCTTCTGATCAACTGAGCGAGCGGGTAGTGCTGGAGGAGAGGAAGAGGAAAGTATTTAAACCAAGTGTCTGACCTTATCATACTAACAATTTAATCACACAGTTTGAGTAAGTTACTTAAAAACCAGTTGGGGGGGGGGAGGGAGCTTACAATAAACCTACCATGCCTGTAATGATTGCCAGAGGGCTCGTGTGGTCCTTGATTGGTCTGAACTGATCACATTTGGATAAGTCTCTTTTAAGGGTCACATCAGTGGGGATATCTTCCCTGGTGTTCACAGTGTAATCAGTCTTACACAAACCATAGATGGTAGGCTGGTTTGGGAACAAAGGTAAAATTGTAGCTGGTTTATAGTACAAGTTGTTTTTTTTTTTTCTTTTTTTCCAACACTAATATTGCATATTTGTTATCTTTGTCTGAACCAACCATTTTCTTATTCTCTTTTTCTTGGAGCGAGGGTACAGCCAGGGCAGAGATGATACCTCTCTTGATGTTCAGGATGTTGATAAGCTCATCATCTTCTGGGAAAAGCTTGAAGTCTTTATCGCCTTCTACGATGACCTTTAATGGGTTCCTGTGCAAAAACGCAGTTATTTTTCTCTCTCTCTCTTTGTGTGTGTGTGTGTGTGTGTGTGTTCACCTTAATTAAGAAATCAAGCCTTGCCTTGGGCATGGTAAATTATTCATAACTGCAGTAAATTTAAAAAAATTGTGTACAACAAAGACAAAAATCTCTGTACATTATTATATCAACTTACTTCTCCATTTGAGAGCTGAATGACTCAGAACCAGCAGTGGGTCCAAAGACTGGGTTTCCATCTGCATCAGCACTGATGACCTCGCTCAGTGTGCACTCCTTGGTGTGCACAATAAAGTGACATGTGCCAGGAACCTCAATCTCGACCTGTAATATACAAAAAGTGTCAGAGTCCAATGTTTCCATAGTTGATTTGGGATGAATTTGGTTGGAGCGTTGAGGTTGGTTGTACCTTGCAGCTGATTTTGGGTCCATTGACAGCTCCATTCAGTGTGTTCAGAGATTCAGCTTCATAGAGGTACTCATACTTGTGAAAGCTCTTGTATATTTTAGCCACTAGGGGGAGACAAGCCTCATTTAATTGTTGTAAATAGCTATGTGTCGCAGTAGTAAAAGATGCAAAATAGCATAATAGTTCACAATTCATTAAATTATTTATGATAACTGCATAAACATTACATAAAAAGAATTAATGTTTATTTAATGATCACATAAAATTACATAGAATAATCTATTGACTTCACTTACAATGGCACACGGCATCATCACCTTGAGCTTCTACAAAAATTAAGAAGTATTTTAGAAGAAAGTATTTAATATGAAAAAAGAAACCACAAGAATAACAATTTTTCAAATTTAGAAAAACATTTGTCCAGAACAAACTCTCTTAAAATTCTCTATTTTTTATAGTCAGGCAGAAAAAAATACCTACCAGTATAGACGATGGCATATAAAAGCAGCAAAACTAAGAGCTTAGTGTCCCCCATGATGGGTTCCGTAAACTCTTGCCCTGCAATGGCAGTTGAGTACTCTGGATGGACTGAGGTATGTGTTATTATTGGTCTTTTATACTCTTGCTGAAGTGGGAGGTGAGATCTGAGGAGCAGTCAGTTCAGCCCTGCTCCAAAGTTCAGATCATCAACCACTCTGGCAGGACAAAGACAACTGGTTTCATGAAATTAACCAATTTTATGTCGGCCAAATGGTGGATTTCAGATTGTATTTATTAATTTTTATTTATTTATTAAATTTTTTGTTGGACTTAATATTTAAATTCCTATATATGTCAGATAGGAACAAAATTTAATCTTGTTTTCAACATCAAACTTCACCAGCTACACAGCGTTATGATTTCTGCTCTCTCTCTCTCTCTCTCTCTCTCTCTCTCTCTCTCTCTCTCTCATAACAGACCATAGCAGGACCAATACATACACACCTACAAACAATTTGGAAGAGCCAATTAGCCAAATGTGCATGTTTTTCGGACTGTCGGAGAAAACCGGAGTGCCCAGAATAAACTCTACATATAAACACCTGAACCCGGGACTTGAACCCATGGCTGTCAAATTCAAAAAATAGAAAGAAAGAAAGGAAACTACAGTACAAAACCTGTTTTTTGATCCCCTGGGCAATGCTATTAAATAATATGCTATAAGATGTGCTTTTTAGGTGTGTAATTTGTTATACACACACACACACACACATATGTATATATATATATATATATATATATATATATATATATATATATATATATATATA
>JAOUQZ010000008.1:19604339-19640157 GCA_028564935.1 Neosilurus hyrtlii | reverse complement strand
CACACACACACACACACACACACACACACACACACACACACACACACACACACACACACACACACACACACCCAGATTATCAGTCGAAGTGAAAGTTTCCATTTCTCCTTCAAGAATAAAGTACTACACCGCCCTCTGCTGAACTACCAGATAGGCCATGTTTACAAAATCATTCTGACTTCACTACTAATTTTTTAAAAAATTCCCATCTCTCATCTCACTCACCCATTTTAGGCTGAAGCTTATGTCACCCGATTCTGGGTGAACACCCTGAAAAGCTGTGAAAGCCAGATCGTCACACTCACACTCACACCTAGGGAGCAGCCAGTCAGCCTAATGCGCATGTCTTTGGACTGTGGGAAGAAACCGGAGTGCCCAGAGGAAACCCGCACACGCACAGCAGTTTTCCATGCAAACTCCACACCGAAACACCCTCACCAAGCTCAGGACTTGAACCCAGGACCTGATAGGTCGTACTTCAAAAATCATACCCACTTCACTAGTAAAAAATGTTATAATATAGAAATAATGGATTTGTTTTATTAGGTACTATCATATCATCATCCAGTGCCATCATATCAGTGTATTCAACAGGATTTCATTTGGTCAGGTTTTTAACTACCTGCATAAAAACTGACATTTTTATTCATGCTATTTTACATTTGTTTAAAGACACTTGAGTTCCGGAGAAACCACTTTTTCCTCTCTGACTCAGAGAAGCTTCTTTCCATAGAGCGTCGCCACAGCTGCCTTTTCCGAAGAGGACAGTGTTTGGACTAAACCACGCCGTTCGTGGGGTGGTTTCTCAAAAAACACTGTTAATGATGCACATTTTTACACCTTAGTTTAGGGACTTTATGTTAGTATCATATCTTTAAATATATCTGACTGAGTTCATTGAAGAAAAAACAATTTACATGCAGTAAAACCGCATATCCATCATTACCCTTACGCCTCCCCCCCCTTCTCATAGTTTTGGTTGCGCCCATGAAGAGCAGAGCGGGCGGGTCCAGGGTATCGGATCTCCCGGTGGCAGAAATGATGATGATGATGAGGAGGAGGAGGAGGAGAAGAAGGAGGAGGTTTCAAGTGTTCGTGTATTAAACCATGGAGCTGTTTTACTCAAAATGACTGATGTGCTATGAAATAACTTCTACTTAAAGCTGGACAGGAATGGATTCGCTTGGGAATATACTTTAAAAGTGTTTCAGTTATTAGCAGGAGTGCTAATACTTTTGTTTGTTTGTTTGTTGTTGTTGTTGATAAGTATTTTGTTCTCCAACACCACAGGAGTCTTAAAAATAATCAATAAGCCTCTTCAAGGTAAGTTTAAATTCACACTAAAAACAAGCTGGGTCTTCATATCTTCACACCCGAACACCTGTTAGTGCAAAGAGCTTAGTTAGTGTGTAATATTCACACATAAACAAACCCAGAAATCGAGTGGGTTTTAAAGTCACTGTTCATAAAGCGCCTCTTTATCTTTATTCTTGGGTTACAGCAGCAGTGATGGGAGGTGGAAGGTGTGGCTCGGCTGTGGGTTATCCTTTATTATCCTTTAAATATTCGGTACTTCTAGATTCTTTTTTAGGTCTGAATGAAGAGTATAGTATTGATTATAGATGTAGATAAGATCTGATGATGGTGTTGAAGTTTAAAGTCATGTACTAAGTGTAAAAGGGGAAAAAATAAACCCCAGTCTTCTGTAAATGTGACTGACTGAGTCACGACCACTTTCAGATCTCTGGGACTGTTAGAAACCTTACTGGAAACATTTGTTGTTATTTTGGTATAGGTCAGGGAGGCTGTGTCATGAAGAAAGTAGTGGAAATGACATTAATGGGGATATCACATAAAATATAGGCGTTTATATAAATGCAAATTTGGTTTATCTGACCCATTAATCGAGGTCTGCGTCACAGCAAGAAGGTCCTGGGTTCAAAAGTCCCATGCTTGAGTGTTTCTGTGTAGAGATCGCATGTTCTGCCTGTGCTTGTGTGGGTTTCTTGAGGGTACTTCAGTTTCCTTCTACAGCCCCCAAGAGATGCACGTTAGGCCTCCTGGCTCTTCCAGATTTCCCCCCGGGTGTGAGTGTGAAGGGTTGTATGGGTTGGCCCTGTGATGGTCTGGTGAGCTGTTCAGGGTTTACCCCACCCCAGCCTCCCCTTGACCCTGGACAGATGAAGTTGATTGGAAAATGAGTGAGAGGCATGAGATGAGGTTAATGGAAATTGATTTAACTTATTTAAGTAGGTATTACGGTGTTTAAAAATTTGTTCCGCCCAGCAATATTTCAAAAATCTTATGTTGCCATCCATTCCCGTCCGCTTCATGTTAGGTTGGAAAAACTTTAAATTTCTTTTAACTTGCAAGTTAAAAAGGACATTCAACAAAAATAGACTAGTATCCTGGACATTCGGTGTATATTTACATGACTTTTTGGCAACTGAATTTGGGTAGGAATCCTGACACAGCGCCTTTAATCAGCAATACACTAAGAATGATAAAAAGAAATACAGAATAAAAGATCTGCAAGAGCCTGAATATGGGGTTAATGTGTACACAATATGTGCAAAATATATGCTTTATGTTTGTATTTATTTCATCAAAAACTGACAGTCGTAAAATGACTGGTGGAGCGAACATACACATTGACTGACCTTTCGCGTGGCACTAACAGGCTTATATAATGTCAGATCCTTGCTGTTGTATAATAGGACCTAACGTTTGATTACATTACGCTACCTGAATGATTTGTTTACGCTAATACTACTAATAACATTACTACTGTCATGACATCAGTTTCTATGTCATTAGTGGAGAAATCTGAAATGAGAAATGTACCTCTTCCGAGTCTTCGGACACACATGCTCTGTCTAACCTGAAGACTAAGTTGAGCTTCTAATTATCTAATTAGATCCCGGAGTTAGACCTATCAGAAAGTTCCTGTCTGTGTAAATGTAATGGCTAGCGTTATATTACCTCACTTTAGTACAATTTCTTTCAGCTGTCAAATGTCTAGTAATAATAACATGAACAATATACAGCTCACACAAGAGATGTTAAACTTACTAGGAGCGAGTGCACACTCGTGCACTGCAGGCAGACAAACACACAAAAAGAAAATTGGTGTGTCACAGTACCTTCCGCGTGGTTCACGCAAAAGGCAATGAAAAGGGAAATCATTTCAGGGAAGTAATTGCCCATGCTTGGGTCAGAGCAGGATTTATAAGTGCAACAACAGGAGTGAGGGTTTTTCCTACAAAAAAAATTGGAGCTAGAGACAATTCAGCATGCTTGTGTGATCCTCTGCTTTCTTAGAAACAGATTTTGTGGCATATAACCTCGTTTAACTTCGTTTTACCAGAGTAGTCAGTAAGAAAGCATTGACCTTTTGATGACAGGTTCAGCAAACAAGCTGTCCTTTTAAGAGAAAGAGAAAGTGAGAGAGAGAGACAGAGAGAGAGACAGAGAGAGAGACAGAGAGAGAGAGAGAGAGTTAAACCCTACTCACACTTATCTGATGAGTTAGCACATGACGGTGTTAGTGTTATATTCATCTTATGGTCCAGTGGAGCAGGAGAAAGCTATCGGATTTGTGTTGTGCTGATCTTTTGGTACCCGTTATGATAGATTTTGATTATTTTCAAGCACAGGGAATTAATGAGGCTTATACAAACACTAAGAGTTTAACAGGCTTCATAATTTATGCATGATGGGCCATAGTTTACTTTCTGGTTCTCTACAATCAACAGCAGAATTGTACCGTCAGCTGATCTCATCGAACCCACACTAAAGCTGGCGTTGGTGACTTTTTAGCTGTATAAAAAAATGTGGTATATTTGCTGAAACAGTCTTTACATCCCAACAGCAATCCATAATATAAGATCTGAAATCAGTCCTCTGTGGCCACTGTAATCTTGTAAAAACGCAGACTAATCGCTGCCTTGCATCCTGTGTCCACCTATTCCTGTGTGACCCTACTAATAGTAAAATCTGGAACGCTAGCAACGCTAGCTCGGCTCTGACTGCTGGTTCGTGTATAGTAGTTTGCTATGCATGAACCAGCAGTCCGAGCCGAGCTCATGCGTGTGGAGGTGGGGTGTGGCTGTGCAAGGACCTCTGAGGGCAGGGGATGGTTTGAGCCTTGGAGCCATGAGGAGACTTTTAAATTTTGCTAGCGCTCCAGACTGCCAACCCCAGTATTGCCTAATGAGCTAAGGAATATGAAAGAAATGGCTTTAAACGTGACAGCTTAGCACCAAACTGTGTCCGCTTCTCAATCTTGATTTATTTTTTTCCCCGCTGGGAATTCTACATCTCGTGATGGTGCAATGTGCAAAGGACATTCTGGTTTGCTTCGCCCAGAAGATAATAAGACGATGTACATGAGGCATCATTGTGGAAAAATTAATTCTCAGTTTTTACTTGCATTTGAACAAAAGTGGCATATCCAAAATTATTCATAACCTTCTGAATAATCAATAGAAAGCCTGTATTGGCCATTACAGCAATCAAATGCTTTCTGTAATTGCTGTCCAGGTTCTTGCATGTCTCCACTGGGTTTTTTTGCCCATTCATCTTCAGCAATGAGCTCCAGCTCTTTCAGGTTGGAGGGTCTCCTTGCCGTCACCCTGACCTTGAGCTCCCTCTGCGGATTCTCAATTTTCATGCCGGTAACCATTTCTTCATCACTTTGGCTGTGTGTTTTGGGTCGTTGATGTTTTTTCTCTCACTTTCCTCCTGGCCAGCACAGGTGTCACTTTTGGCTTCCGACCACGTCCTCTGAGATTTTCCACAGTGCTGAATGTCTTGTATTTTTTTAATAATACTTTGCACTGTAGCCACTAAAAACTTGAAAACATTTAGATATGGCCTTATAGCCCTTTCCTGACTCGTGAGCAGCCACAGTGTGCAGCCGCAGGTCCTCAGTGAGCTCCTTTTTCTTAGCCATGACCATCCACAAACCAACTGTAGAGAGCTGTGTTTTCACCTGTTGAGTTGATTAAAATAGCAGTTCCCCATATATCAGGGTAATTAGGATGCTTTAGAACAGCTTGGACTATTTGGAATGGTATAGAACTTTGGATTTTCGCATCGACTGTGATGGTTTGCAAAGCGTACGAATAATTTTGTACATGCCATTTTTTTTGCTCAAATGTAAACGGCTCATTCTGGGATAAACAGCAACATTTCCATGACATAGAATCCCAAATTCATCTGGATTTATTTAGTTCTTGCCTAGATGGAAGTAAACAAGTTTTAAAATTTATGATAATAAGTTAAAAATTTTACTTGATTCCAATTTCTAGTGTATTCTAGCCATTATAAAATCCACTGTAATGTGTAATGAAAAAATAAATTCAGGGAACCGACTGGGTAACGTCCATCACACGACATGCACATTAGGCTAACTGGCTGTTTGAAATTGGCCTGTGTGAGGTGCCCCTGTGATGGTCTGGCAAGCTGTTCAGGGTGTACCCTGCCTTCAATTCTTTATGTACAGCAGCTGTAAAACACTGAGAGGAATGGTTTGAAAAATCCCAAAGTAGACTTTATATGCAATCGCGCTTGTGATTGCATGGTGTTTATACTGTGCACAAATTATAAAAATGTATTTGACACCCATTCCAAAAAAAAAAAAGGCTTATTTTCGACTTCCTTGCTCCAACTTTTACTTTGGTACAATTTCAGAAAAAGTACACTAACTCTCAGCTCTGTATTAGCACTACCCCCGTGTCATTGCTATTGGAACTAAAAAAAGGGTCGGTAGGACCAGTCTTTCTGCCTGCATTATGAATTTTTTTTCCATGCTACCGCATTTTGTTCTTCAGACTGGAACATTCTGGGTTTTATTGTGGCTTGGCAAGCATTTGAAGGAAAGTGGGAGTGAGTAAAAACTCAACTACGCCCATGGTTATGTCTGCCTCTGCAACTTCCAAGAAACAGAGAAGCAGTGACATGTGACTCAGATTTCAGGAGCAGACTGAGTAAAATCATTTCCTGCTGAACAGCTTGACGCTACAGAAGTATGAGTCTGTGCAAATCCTCCCAACTTAAAGTGTAAGAAATAAAGGCGAACACAGCAAATTTACCAAACTGCACAAAGAGACATTTCAGCTGAAGCAAAAAGTTAAGCATGTATTAATAATAGAGTAAATAATATAGTATGTAATAGTTATTTAGCACCCTGATTGCTCTGCTCTAATTTTCTGCTCTATTCACCTGCTTATTTCCTGACAGCAAATTATTGGTGTAGTGTGTTAACATCACTTCACGTTTATTGTTTACTAACGGCAAGAGCCTGGGTAACAGCGGATGTGCATCAAGATTGACTCAAAAAGCAATTATTCTTCAAAGAATAAGTATCGGAGACAAACCTGGGAGGACATGAGGGAACAAACGTGTCACACTCTGCCATTTCTCTTTCACTTTCTTTAAGCTTTCTAGGGTTTAAGTAAAAAAAGGTGGAACGGTGGCGTTGTGTTTAGCATGTCCTCTTCACAGCAGGAAGGCCCGGGCTTGAGCGTTTCTGATTGGAGTTTGCATGTTCTCCCCGTGCTTGCCTGGGTTTCCTCTGGGTACTCCGGTTTCCTCCCACAGTCCAAAAACATGCACAGTAGATGAATTGTCTGTTCCAAATCACCCCTAGGTGTGAATGTGAGTGTGAATTGTATGTGTGTAGGCCCTGCAACGCCCTGGTGAGCTGTTCAGGGTATACCCAGCCTTTGCCTGGAGTTGGTTAAGACAGGCACCAGCCTCCCTGTGACCATAATTAGGATTAGGCGGTTTAGAAAAAGAATAAATGAATGAAAGGTTTAAGTGGAGGGTGCTGCTCAATTGCGTCACCTAATATTTTAATATAAAACTTTTCCTATGTTTGATTTTTTTTATGGGTAGACTGGTGTTAATCCCAGCTGACTCAGTGGAGCAAAGGTAGGGTAGATCCTGAATAGTTCAGTAGACCATCACAGGGCCAACAACCATATAAGCATTCACACTCACATTCACACCTAAGGGCAATCTGAAACAGCCAGTTATCCTAATATAAATGGACTGCAGGAGGAAACCCACACAAGCACAGGGAGAACATAGGAACTGTACTCAGCAATCAAACCCAGGACCTTCTTGCTGTAAGGAGGACGTGATAACCACTATGCCACTGTCCCGCACCACTTCAGTAGTACTGTATGCAAACATGCTACTTGAGAAAATCCGTAGTGTTTTATTATTGGGGACAAAATTCAACCTATCAAAAAAATAAATCAATAATAATGAAAAAATTCCTGCAGATTATCTTTGTTGCTGTCAGAGCTGAATATTCAGAGCTGTGTGTAGGACTATAAAAAGAGCTGGTGCGTTCGGATCACACCTCTTGAGCAGTGCTCTGATATGACACATTCCTACTTATGCTGAATGATCAGAGAGTTCTGTACGGCTGGTAAATAATAAACAGGAAATATGAGCGTTAAACAGAAAATGTAATTTTGCACACACTGAGCTTCAGAGAAAACGCTGGAGCCACGTGAAATGAAAAAACTGGGACTGTTGTGTCTTTGTAGAATTTTGGATGGAGGTGTAGAGAATGTGGAGAATGCAGAAGACACACACACACACAGAGAGAGAGAGAGAGAGAGAGAGAGAGAGACTTCTGTGTATTATTGTAATTTGCTGCTCTAACACACTGCCCTGCACTAACATTTATTCTTACACAGGACTTTAACCTCTCTTGTGTTATCTGGCTTGTAACTCACACCATCTTGGCAGTTTTCTAGGTTCTGTAGTGCCAGTCATGACCTTTTGTAATCATCTCACAGATGGCCATTAGCTCCCCACCACCACCACCGCCGCCACCTCACCAGCAACGACAAATCAATGAATTTTCACCTTAATAGGCCATTAAATGGTATCCATGGATACTGGACTCCTTTCTCTCATCTCCTTAGAACTAATATCTTTCACCATCTGGCCAAAAATCCTCATCTGAAAAAATAGGGAAAGAAATGTATTCAAATGAGAATAGAAAATAGAGAGACCGCTGAGAACGTAGAAATGATTTATGATGTTTATTCCTTCTGTTATCATCACTGTGCAGAACAGGTGTGAGCCACTCAGACACACGAGTGATCCAGCGGAAGGGTCCTGGTGTAGGCGTGCATTACCATCATGGGTAAACATAACAGCAAGCTGCGGCCCGAGGTTCTGAATGACCTGCGAGAAAACACCGAATTTACAGACCATGAGTTGCAGGAGTGGTACCGCGGCTTCCTTAAAGATTGCCCCACCGGCCACTTAACTGTGGATGAGTTCAAGAAAATCTATGCCAATTTCTTCCCATATGGGGATGCCTCTAAATTTGCAGAGCATGTATTTCGTACCTTTGACACCAACGGTGACGCAACTATCGATTTCCGGGAGTTCATCATTGCACTTAGTGTAACATCACGTGGAAGTCTGGAACAGAAGCTTCGCTGGGCCTTCAGCATGTACGACCTGGATGGGAACGGATACATCAGTCGAGCTGAGATGCTGGAAATAGTGCAGGTGAGAGAAGAGCCTGAGTTGTGATGACGCTGTTTTAATACATTTTTCTGTGGTGTTTTAGTGATCAGACTCATTTACACGGGACTGAAGGTGCCCTACAGGTCAGGAGGAAATCCACAAGCTTAAATGTAGGGGGAGATTTAAAAAGAAAAGAATGGAAAATATACAGTGTAGGTTTACTGGAAAATCATTCCCAAATCGGCTATCTGTCCTTTTTTGGCGTTTTGTTTTATTTTGGTATTTGCAGTCCTATATTTACACTGTAGCTCCCTGTTTCTAGAGCAGTTTGTTCCATATCAGTGTTGGTTCAGTTCAGTGTTTGGTGATACGGCCTGAATAATCAGAGCACATCAACCAGGTGTTCCACAGTGTATATGGTTGTGCCACAAATGTCAGAGCAAAGATGTTGTGTGCATTTAACCCCCTCCCAGCAAAAAAAAATAAATTAAAAAAATGCTGACTGTATATAGATAGATAGACTTTATTAATCCTCTGAGGGAGATTTGGTTGTAGTAGCAGCAAGACATACATATCAGGTGCAATTCAAAAGGCAATAAAAATACATATACATATATACATCCGTACAGGAGCAATAGAAATCAGGAAATGTGAAAACGGTTATTTCACAATACAAGGATATTTTCTGGAACTACCTGATCGAAATAAAAATGGATGGTGTTTACAGAATGAGCACACAAATGAAGTGTTGTATAATCAGCTGTTCTTTTTTTCCCTTAAACCCAGGCAATTTACAAAATGGTGTCATCAGTAATGAAGATGCCAGACGACGAGTCGACCCCAGAGAAACGCACTGACAAGATCTTTAGGCAAATGGACACAGACAATGATGGTAAAAAAACAAAAATTGATTGCTATACTATAGACAGGATGGATTAATATTGAGCGGAACAGAAGTGAATTATTAAAAGGCCTGTGTTTCTGTTTTGCACATTCACCCTTCAGTAAGCATTTAGTCTCCCAATAGTGAACCAAACATCTGGGATTCAGCTTGGTGTTCCAGGAGCCCTCAAGGACACAGCTGGCTGTGTTCACATTCGGAGGGAAAACTGAGGCCCTGAAATATTATCTAACCTCTATGGCATCTGTAAGTCCAGTGAGTAGTGCCCTCTAGCTAAAAAAACAGCACATCTGTGTTTGTGCTTGTCTAATCATACTCAGGTCTTTGACCATGCTGTTCATGCTTGATGATAAACAAATGGAAAATAGGTTAATATAGTTTAAAGATGAAGACTAGTTGGAAGCATGTTGGCAGTCAGAAGCATGAACGCCTCACAGCTCCAAGTTCCCTGGATGATTGAGTCACTGTTTGGAGGTTATTTTTTTCCCTCTGATTTAATCATATCCAATTCCCATGTGTCAAGTATTGCCTCACTATGACATACGACCACCGCCAACCATGGAGAGGCATAAGCAGGCATGTGCACCCTCCGTGACACATCCATTTTTTTACAAACTGCTGCACATGCACAAACAGACTTGGAGGGGAAGTGCTATCCATTCCTTTGTATGAATGAGCTCACTGACACTCGCGTAGGCCAGTTAGCTCCCATGGACTCCTGGCAGTGAGCAGCTGTAGCATGAACCTGGATTTGAACCTGCAATCCCCAGGTTGATACTTGCTCACCTTGTCAGGAGTCCCCGGTGTGTGGAGTTTTGTGTTCCCCTTGTTTACACATATACATACGTGTGTGTGTGTGTGTATATATGTATATGTGTGTGTGTGTGTGTATATATATATATATATATATATATATATATATATATATAAAATCACCACCACTTACTGGAGATGAGCAAGTGATGTGGTCTCTCCATCAGTTTCAGATCGAGTTTCAGTCACTGTGTCTATTGCTTTATTGGTAAAACTCAATATAGATTCAACACAACCTGCATTCTCCAAGAGAGACATAAGACCACAACATAAAATCCAGTAATATAACACTTAATATGCTGCACTTCAACAAGCAACTTTTAAGCCAAATCAGTTACATTAGCAGTAGTTCCTGTAACCGGACTGTCACTTTCTTTATTGGACATGAAGAAGCAATCCCTCTGTGGTTTCCCTGTATTCTGGCTTCTTGCCTTTTATTATGTGGTCTACTGCATAATTGATTAGAGAAATACACATGTTTATATCACTGACCTTTAACTCTTTAATATTGTAGGTAGGCTTTCCCTGGAGGAGTTCATCAAAGGTGCCAAGAGCGATCCCTCCATTGTCCGACTGCTTCAGTCTGATCAGAGCACTCCTCGCTAATCGTGAAAGCAGAAACACCCACATAAACCCACGTCACACATTCACATTTAGACAGGAGGATCAGTTGGATGCTCCCTTACCCTGGGTTTACACTGGGGCACGATGTCCACGATCTCCACAATCTGAGAGAATCGTGATGAGCGTGGGGGGGTCATGGGATCGAATCGTGATGATCTCAATGGGAACTTGGTGGATTCGTGCAAAATGTTTGACTGTCAGTAATTTTGCCGCGATTATTACGATTTGATGCCAACCGTGATAGAACGTGGTAATCGTAGTAGAGCTTACCAGAGCATATCAGACCTCAGTGCACCATTGTAGGGGATATTGATGAACTTGGAAACACAATTTTTTTTCAAATTTCATCTCTGGGATTTGCCTTGGCTCCGTTTTGTACCCCAATCATGCTCCAAGCATGGTCATCACAGACATCGTGCCTTGGTGTAAACCCAGGGTAGAGCTTAGACTGCATTTGAGTTTCAAATCAGCTTTATATATGTGATGTTTTTCACAATATTTGCTCAGTTTATTACTCAGATCTTAGCCCAATCTAGTACTTTGTCAAAAAGCTCTGGTTAAGGATGGATATTATTTGGTATGTGATCATTTCATAAAGCAACAAATTTTTTTTTTTTTGTGATTTTTATCAGTCAAGACTACCACCATTCTTCATTTAATTGTTCTGATTATTCATTGGCTATTTTTGACGCAGGTTAAACAAGCTTTAGAGGAATTAATGTGGATGTACTACGTGATGTGTGAACAAGGCACCCATGCTTTTTCCTGTCTTTTAAACCCAATATGCAAACAGTGATAAGTAGCACTTAGTAGTAGTAGTAGTAGTAAGCTAAAGCTCAGTTCGTGTACAGTTGATTTGGGTCTGCACAGTTATGGAAAGGTAAATTCAATTTTCCAGTGTGTAATTTTGTACTGAATTTTGAACTCAATTTTTGTTTTAGTTGTCGGGTTGATGATCTTTGCCAGCTGACAGTTTTCTAGTTTATAATTTTGCCAACGTGTTAAGCTTTATCAAAAGCGATTTGCCAAAACTAGTGTTTATGTTGATTCTTTGGTTCATTAATAGTTGTCTTTACAGGAATTAAGGCTTGTGCACTTGAGCAATAAGCTATATCCCTGTATCTCAATGTAATCACCCATAGATATGTACCTGAGCGCCTCTCCAGTTGAACTGTGTATCTGTATGAATTATGTCCTGAGCAGATTACAGATAACCATACAAAAATGTAATCTTTAGTAGGATTTATACATCCATAATAAAATGCAGTCCTCTTATCCATGTTCCTTTTTTTATTTTCATAACAAAAAAATCAAATACACTCCTAAGAAAATCTACACACTTCCCACTTTACTCCCTGCCCAGCACAAACACAGTGGAAAGCAGATTTACTGACTCACTCTCTCATTAAAAATAAATTTATACAAACAAATTGAATGTCAGATTGAAGGGGAACATGAGCAGGACATTCAGCAGGGGAAACAGCAGGTTAAATCCAGGATAAAGTATATGAAAACACCCATGACTGCATCCGGCAGCCTAGAATAGTTTCCTCTCCTCAGTGAACGTCCTGTGTCAGTAATTAAAGGGGCATTTAGCCAAGACTTTATCCTGTTTTTTTCATTGTTCACTGAGGAATGGACATCACTGGATAACCTCAGGGGTGGGTGGGATTTTCTTGTACCAGAACATACACACCTTATTCTGATGCTATGTGTGGTGGGTAATGGAAGTAGAATTGGAAAGGGTACAGTGAAATGACAATCTTGTTTAATATCCTTATCAGCACATCCAATTGATGGAAACAAGGCCCGCAAGGCAAAAGCTAAAGCAACCATTATTTAAATAATCAATCCCATCCCGTTTCAAAAGACTGGAGAGAAGTTAAAAGTGAGAAATGTCTGTTTCAAGAGTGTTCAGTAACTCAGTGTCCCAGTTCTCCCCTCAGCCATGGGAGAGGAGAGGCAGCCCATAGACTGGCTCAAACTGGACAAGCCTTGCACCTCCTATGAACTCATAATTCATCCTTCTCCAAGTCATCCAGATCCACATCACTCAAGTCGATGTCATCCTCCACAGGAAGCTGAGGGAATGGAAAAGACAGGACAGTGTATTGTGAGGACATGTTTAACACTTGTGACAAAGACAAGAAAAGCTCCAAATGGGTGCTGATATTAATTATATAGCAGATTTTTACTTTTTTTTTTTTGCATGATAAAAAAATTAAGCATAAATATTTTAATTTGTGTGCGTAAACAGAAAACATTTCTGAACATGTTCTACTGTGTTGGTGTTACATAAGAAAAACTTCACACCTATACCATTTGACAGTCTTCGTCAAAAGAACTTTGCTTTTAACTAAAAAAAATAAAATAAAATACTTACGAATCCATCATTCCCATCCCAGCCTTCTACAGTGTGGATCTTGGGTAAAGCGCCACCTGTTATTGTGGCCGTGGAGCCACGTCCAACAGACAGATCCCTACAGTGGAAGAGGAAGAAAGCAGTGTGTTTAAAAAACAAACAAAACAAAAAAAAAGCAGTCAATCACACGGATGTGGGAACAGAAGGGGAAAGAAAAACGTTACCTTAAAAACTCATGGATTCCTGCCTCACTGAATGAGCCTTTTAGAAGAGCAAATTTAATCTTGCGAGAATTAACAGCTGCCATGGCTGGGTAGCCAAAACCACCAATCCCCAAAGAGGCTTCAAGTTCCATCTGAGCTCCTGCTTCCGTCCACAGCCAGCTACAGAAATGGAATTTAATTAAACTCCAATTTTAATGACACTTAACAAGGCACGGTTTCTCAAAAGTCTCCATATGACAGGGAAAATTAACACTTTTTAGCAAAAAGGTCTCAATTTCATAGATTTAAATTTTTTCATAGTGAATTCATATTTATTTTATTTTGACAGCCTTTAGGAATAGATTTATTATTAATAATAATTATAATAATCTGAAATAATTACCATGGCTACAGCATAAAGATCAGCTAAAGGAGCGCATGATACGTAACTACAGCATAATAAGTCACGAGTGGGAGAGTTTCTGACATGTGTTTACCTAAATAAATAAATAAATCGTGTAAAGAATGTTTTTTGTAAATAAGATAATTTCCAATTACATTAATTGCCCCAATTGTTATAAAGTTGTTTTATAACTAGAACTCATTACAGAACCCCCCTGCCTGCAACATGACTGAACTGTTGAATTATCTCCCCTTCAACATCAGACCCAGAATATTTTTACTTCATGTGCATCTTCAGGTGGTACACTACAAATGTGTAAAGTTTCATCAAAACCCATGATGCACTTTAGGATAAGTTGTGCTTACAAGCCTCCATGGATGGATGGATGGATGGATGGATTGGGTGATTCCTATCACACCATAAAACTTTGAGACCCAGGAATAAGCTTGAGCCCATGCATGACCAAAAAGATTAAATAAAAGGAAAACCTCCAAAAAGTGGTGAGAGAGAGAAAGAGAGAGAGAGACGACAGGAACCAGGCTCTAAACTGATACGGCGGAACTGCAATGTGATTTGTACACATTCTGACAGAAAAAGAGAAAAGGCAGAGCCACTAGTTAAACATTACCAGGTATATTAACTCTTGCAGTCTGCCACCTGTTCCATGCTCTAAATTAATCATCTCCTCTCCACTTTAAAAACAATCTAGTTTCATAATTTCACTAGTCCTGTTGGTCAGTAACTTAGTTTTGCTAAATTCCACCCCTGTATATGAAAATAGACTACAGTCACTGACCCCCACATCTTCTTCTTGTATTTCTCTGCCATCTTCATCATGACCTCCAGATATGCATTTCTGCCTGATGCACCTAAAAACACAATAAATTACAGGCCTCCTTTTAATTTGGATTATAAACATGTGGGGGACTAACAAGAGTTCTACTGTCATCTTTTTTAATATTTGATTTTATTAAGGCTTTAAGAGATCATTGATCACAGTTAAGACACATTTCCTCTGAGAAGTTAATAGTTCACCATCCTTCCTGATTTTTTTATTTTATTTTTTTTTTTAAAAACAAGACAGCGCTTGTTAAAAGTTAATCTCATTCGGATCTTTAGATTAATTTCTTTCTGTGTGGAAAATTTGTTTGGTCAATTTTAAGGGCAGTTATTTGAAAGCTCAGTCTCAGAATGATGTCAACAAGGCCCAAGTTAACATGTACAAGTACAGGATTTTCATTCGTTCACATTGATTGACAGATGTGTTACAGGTGTTAAAAAGCTTAGATTAAGATCACTGCCTGTGCACTGAGAAACTACACATATGCACCATGATTTATACACTTAGGCAAAAATACTGAATGAAATTATGTACAAGGCCATACTCCTCCGTGTTAACTTAGGCCATAATGTCATCATTCTGAGATTCAGTTTTCAAATAACCCCATAAAATACCACCCATAAAACCTGTAGAATAGCAGCCATCAGTTTAGGACAAGGGTGTCAAACTCTTTCACTGAGGGCCACATCACTAAATTTAAAGGTGATCGACGGTCGCTCAGTTAATCACTGAACATCTATTTTAAAAGGGCAACCAAGAAATCTGCATGGTAAAATGACTGGTTGAGGCATTTGTCCTCTTTTCCCTAATCCACCTGCATTCTCTGACATTTAACAGCGACAAGCTTGCATGCAATCTTTGTCATCAAGGACAAGCTGTTTTCTTGAAATAGGCTGCTGCCACCTGGTGGAAGGATGATGAATTAGGTTTCATGGCAATGTCCAATGCAAAGTGGGCCACATAAACTGAGTTTGCAGGGTGGATTTGGCCCGCCGGCCTTGAGTTTGACCCCTGTGGTATAGGATTTTGCACACAGACAGATTTTAATATAAAGTTTTGATTGAGATTAACTTTAAACAAGTAATGTTTTCTATAATAAAGCATTGGACAATTCGAACACATTTCCAGTAGTTTTAGCCATCTTCATTATTTATTTATTTGGGATGATGCAGGTCAATAATGTGACCTTTCTGAAATAATATCTTTTCCCTGACTTTTGAAGACCTTTTGCCTTCTCGGAAGCTAAAAATTTAAGAAATTTGATGTAGTCAAAGTGTACTTATTTTAATTGATTTCTGAACCAAAACATACCGTTATGTGTTTTTACTAAGTGCTAGTAAACAGAACTTACTTAAATAAAATTTTTTTCCCCCTGAACAAACAGTATTCTTTTAGAACTTGTTTGTGGAGCAATTTCTAAAAAGCCTCCTTAGGGTAAGCTGGTTGGGGGGGAGGGGGAAAAAAAGCGCCAAAAATATTCAAACATATAAATACAAACAAATATCTATCCCCACTAAGTGAAACACCAGGTGTACATATACGGTATGCAATAATAACATCATACCTGTATCCAGAATATGAGGCAGAACTGCAATAATACAAAGCTGATGATCCTCACAAGTCTTCTTCAAAATGTCCTCATTCAGAATCTAAAAATAAATTAATTAAATTTAATTAATTAAAAAGAACTAAACATATAAATAAAACATGCTAGGTGAGCAGCTAGCTTTTCTCTCTAAGGAACCAGGAGAAACCTGAATGAACAGACCTCTAGTAGTTCTGGAGGAGGAGCGTTGTATGAGAAAAGGTCCATGGCATGAGCAATGATGTCAGAGCGCGTGCGTCCACCCTGGTAGTCCTCCGGCTCCTCTCCTTTACGAAAGATCTTTATTGTAGGGAATCCTCTGATCTACAAGTGTTTAAAAAAAATTAGGATAATATAACATTCTAAAATTCCAGAAACTTTAATCCATAATTTCAGTTTCTGGACAGATATGAAAATGATTGACAGACGATTTGGCTATCAGACTCACTCCATAGCGGCTTGCTAGACCCTGATGAACAGTAGCGTCTACCGCTCCCAGCTTCACTCTACCGCCAGTTTGCTCTTTGACCTGAGAGGCTGCAGCCGTCCATTCAGGCTCAAGACTGAAATGATAAAAAAAAAAAAAAAAAAAAAAAAATGAAATACAGTGGATTAATCCTAAAAGTCCACATGACATTGCAGAGTCTAAACAGCATCATTCAGGAACTTACTGCAAATTTATGCAAGCTTACTTTTTACAGTGTCCACACCATGGTGCAAAGAATTCCACCATCCACACGTCACCACTGTCCAAAACCATGCGGTCAAAGTTATCATCAGTTAGCTCAACCACATCTTTCTTATTACCACCACTGCTACCACCAGAACTCTAAAAGCAATGCAAGAGAAAAATCAATAAAATGACAAGTAAACAATAGCAACATCATAATTCTAATCATAATTCCTAGATCCTGTATTTAGTTCATAAAGCCTGCACGTCAACAAACCATATTTAGGTACTTAAACAAACCAACGTGCACCACTACCACTGAAAACAACGTGGCTGAAACTGATGCAGTTGGCCACTGGGCTGGTGCGCACCAAGATGCCGGTGACCTTGAAGCTGTAAGTAATGTATTTGATTGCTAATGAAAACTTAAGTTAAGGAACAATCACATTATGTTTCCACATTACTTTTGTAAATGACACATCTGTCCTGTATGTTAGATAGGGTTTCCCTGCAGTATCAACAAATGCACGTGCCGGAAGGGGCATGTTTATTGCTGTTTTCTTTAATAGCTGGTAGAGATGTGCCGGTTCGGACAAAGACAGAGCATGGACAGCCAACAATAGTCGTGACTGAACATTAACCTGGGCATAGCCGTGCTTTTGGGGAGAGAGTTTAGGAGTATTTTGCTGCATTGACTCGGCACAAGATTAGCTCAGGTGGTTGGGAGACGTGCAGGTACACATGAGTATTTTTTACTCTCAGACTCGAGTTTGAAACCCACCTCGCTTATTTTACAGTCTACAGTTTATAAATGAAATTAATTTGCTTTTGTTTCTATCACTTGTCTTGGTGCAAAACAGATTTTTTCTTAAAGAATCATTCTGTCATTTATGACACAGAGGTTTAACATTTTGCGAGAACATAAGTTGTGTTTCTGCCCTCAGTACCTGTCTGCTGTAGTCCGAACCTCCAGACTTTCCACTCAGTCGGTCTTTCACTAGAGTTCGGGCAGCATTCAGAGCTGCTTCAACAATCGCCTGACTGGTGCGTCCACCTGCATACAAAACACACCGCAGCGAATTCAAACACACAGCTACTTTACAAACTACACACATGGGCAGGTCTGGGAAGTGAATACAAACTTAGCCTATTTAATTCAAATGCTATAGATTTCTTTTAATGGTTTTCTACACAACATATCTGTATTATTATTATTATTATTAAAAAAAAAATTATATGAAGTTACAAAGCACAAATTCTAGTCTAGAAAATAATACAATTATTATTCAACTTTTCCCCCCATGACTGTGGATGAATAATTTAAAACAGTAAATAAAGGACAGAAGGGTTTGTTCTTTCGAGTTTCGCAGTGAGAACTCTGAGAAAGTGTTTTTGAAGAGAAAAAGAAGCACACGTGTTGCAAAATTTACGTCTCCTTTACATCAAGATTTAAAGACACCAAGAAAGGTCTCCGAATAACATATGACTTTTGTATACAACATGCAAAACAGATGCAAAAACTGATTCGGTACCTTGGTATTCCTCAGGCTTATGCTTGTTGGCACCGAAGACTTTGATGGTGGGGAAACCACGAACTCCATATTGGCCTCCAAGTGACTTGTGTTGGTCTGCATCAACAGCACCGACTTTAACAACACCCTGTTTACAGCAAAGAGTTTAAACTTTATTGATACAAATAAGAAATCTTTCTGCAATAGTGCTTTACCGAAGAGATCGAGATTTAAATTAACGATCAGTCATGACTCAGTTGTTGTCACAGTAAGTTGTCACAACTCATTTCATGATTCACTCACTTGGCCTTACAAAGAATATATACACACACTGAGAAAGGAAAACAGGCAAGAAAGATGAACAGTGCTAGAATCTATGAATACATAGATATTTATTCTATTTTAATTCACTAGATAATTAGCAATTGCATGCTCTGATTGGCTAAACCTCTTCTCGGATATCAGCACATATCCCATTAACCAGAATGTCATTACAAGAAAAAAAGTCGTTGCTCATTTGGAATGAAAGTATGTGTTAAAAATAATAAAAATAATATTCATTTAAGAATTAAGACAGTTTTTCCAGCCAAAACAAGTGATTTTATTGGCTTGCTGCAAGAAACAGGCCTTCAATCCTTAGCATGATTTTTTTTATTTTTGACAAAAATGTTTATAACTTTTAAAAATAGACTTACAGTTTTCCCCTTCCAAAAACACGACTTTATTGGAATATTGTGACAAATCGGTCTCCAGCTAATCAGCTACAGTAGCTCACTTCTAACAGGAAAGTATTTTATGATAAGAACTTTATATTATTATTATTATTATTATGAAGAATTTAAAAACAATACAAGTGCTTTATTTCTTACAGTGAAGAGAACAGAATAAAACAGTTTTCCACATCCTCTCAACAGATAAGGCTAATAGCCCTCTTGGCTAATGCCTCACAAAGCTATGAGATCATACCCGACTCAAGGTTGCAGAATAACTGTTATACATTTAAAGTTTACCTTCAATGCCGACGCTGCTTTCTTCCACTCTGGGACCAGGCTCTGGCAGTGTCCACACCTTTTTCAATAAATTATCATTAATGATACACAAACCAATATCAAAACATCCATTTACAAAATGCTTATTAGTGAACAAATAAACTCTATTTAAACAAATTCACCATTATGATCTATAGCCAACTCATATAAATAATTAAAGACTATAAATGCAGAGAATGTGTAAGGATAAAAGCAGTCCTTCATAACTCACCAGGGGGCGTAAAACTCCACCAGCCACAAACTGTCACTCTGCAGAACTTCCCTGTTGAAGTTTGACGGATTGAGCTCAATCACATCGTCACTAGCAGAATAGAGACCATGGACGGGGAGGACCGTCAAGCAGCACACCAACACACCTGAAAGCATAAACAGAAAGTTTCAGGTTTATTCAACATTCAGCTTTAAAATGGCAAGCTATGGATGGATGGACGGTTGTGTCTTTTTTTTTTTTGCTGATAAGAAAATCTAACTGAATTAAAAAAAAAAAAAAAGGGTGTGCAAGCTCAAGAAAGAAAAACGTGAAATCTGTTCAACAGTCAGTTACTTGTTTGACCCCATATCGTTGTGCTCAGATCTTGTACGGTGATGGTAAATTTTGAACCAGATGAGTTTACATTAGAACCTGACTGCTGTGTTATGTATACTATGAAATTCAGCTCATCAGCCTAAAATATGTATTTAGACGTCCAGCCCTTTACACAAATATCAGTCCTGCTGAAATGTGATGAATGAGCAGATCTGCCTCGAATGCATGTAGATTTTTTTTTTACGGATGATGTTTTCAGATATAACTGAGTCATGATACAAAGGGTTTACTTAGAGACAGATCAGCAAGTGTACCAACACCTCAAACCTCACAACCAACAACTGTAAGTGTCATTTACATCTACAGCATTTGGCAGACGCTCTTATCCAGAGCGACTTACAATTATCATTTTTTTAATACAACTGAGCAATTGAGGGTTAAGGGCCTTGCTCAAGGGCCCAACAGTGGTGATAGTGGGGATCAATGTCATGTACTGCTCATCAATGTACCAACCTTAATTCAGTGATTTAAATTAAATTGACACTTATTTACTTATCAGCAAGATTTAACATTTTAACTTACATCAATAAAACACATACACAGATTTTAAAGGTGAACACTGTGTCGAGGATCTAAATAAACAGATTTAACTCAAATTACATCCAACAAGTTCTTCACCACCAAACACCATCTGTTCACAGAAACATGAACACTTCAACTCACATCAACTCGCTAGATATTTATCAATAAATTGATAATAAACACATTCACTTGCATTTTATTATCATAAACTCCTTGCTCTATCATGTATGCTAACCGTTAGCTAATGAGTACAATTAGCCGGAATTTATAACGATGTTTAACATAACATTTCACGGTCATGGTCACAACCCAAAGCACAACGTGCATTAAATACGCTAAACATTTCTTACCCAAGAAAGCTCTCATGGTTGTTTCTAGGTAGCCGCTAACAGCAGCGTCACTGATATAAACACCCTTTCAGTAAAACAGTAGAACAGCCGCAACCCACCAAGCCGCCGTGCACACCAGCATAAAGCAAACGTACTATCTTACCGTGGCCCGCGCTGATTGGTTCTCCGTAACCCAGAGCCAATCACACCCAATCAACTCCCGCCGTGTAGTTTTGAAGGGCGGAGAAATACGGCGCCCTAATCGGGACAAAACTCTTGTGCAAAAACGGCGAAATTCTTATTTTCTCTGTTGCTATGCACTAATTAGCATAGAATAGTTCACGTCACACTTTTTAGGGAAAAACACATTTTCTGACACAAATATCCCAAAGTTGAGTCACTATTACAAAATTTCCTGTGTTAATGTGTAATCTTATGTTTAATCCATATATTTATGACCTTGGAATACAGCAAGAATACAGCTGAAGACTCAGAGAAGATGATACTGTTTACATGTTGGCACAGAACTGCAGGGCTCTTATATTCAGTTCAACCTGGTGTGATGGCACTTGGGACAGTTTAACTGTATTTACTCAGCAGCTTTTGTTCTCTGACCTGATAGTTAAACTCAGTTTAACTTGTTTATGCTGTTAAAGTGTAATGAAAGCCACAAGTTTGTGCTGTTAAAGTGAAATGAAAGCCAAGTCTTCCAAACTCGCCTATACTCGTGAACGTGTATATTTTCATCATTAGTTGGTTTTTAACTTACATTTTCGAATTTGCAACCTGCTGAAATCTGTTTGAGAGTTTGCATTAGCCAGTTTGAAAAGACTGCCATTGTACTCTCACGAGTGAGCGAAATCGCAAAAATACAACGTTCATTTGTGTGTTCATATAAGGCAAGATAATGGCATAAATAACAGTTTACAGATATTAAACTGACAGGTTACAGGTATACACTAGTGAACCTCTGCATATAATAGGAGCTTCTGTTTCCATACATCAGATAAACACCGGCTCATCTACATGAACGAGTGGTATAATCTTCCATTATTCATATGCGAATTACTTTCGTATTTACCGGTGAGTACACATGAATTGAAAAAAAGATGCACATTTTTGCAGTACAGTGTCGCCCCACTGTGTGCAGATTTATTAATATTATATATTTTTTCTTCTTTACAAAAAAACTTGTAAGTTCATAAGAGTAGGATGTTTTAATGTTCAAAGAAATAATATGTGTGCAAGCTTTTATTAAGTTTAGTTTAATTTCTGTTTGAGAACCTGCAAGCTCCCGACATGAATTTGTTAAATGCGGGGGTGTGGTCAAGTTTGTCTCATTGTCATGTTGGAAGGTAAATCTTCTTCCTCTTGACAACTTTCTGGTAGAGGGCCTTGAGAATTTGATGGTATTTTGCCTCATCCATTTTCCCATCTACCTTGAAAAGACCCCCAGTCCCTGCTGCAGAGAAAAACCCCCACAACAGGGTTTTATTATTATTAATGTATTAATTATTTATTTATTTAATTCATTCATTCATTCATTCATTCATTCATTTTTATTTTATTAGTTGATTTATTTAATAATTTAATTTACATGCATTGTTTCAAAATTTCAGTTTTAGTAATAATTAGCTCCAGCCATGTCTCTCACTGACTGGCTGCATTGCGGTCTGCGTGTTTCTGCCCTGCGGTGGCCTGGCGAGCTGTCCAGGGTGTACCCTGCTCTCCCCCCCAGAGTCGGCTGAGATGTACGCCAGCCTCCCTGCGACCCTAATTCAGATTGTGTGGTTCAGAAAATAATTGACTTTATCACCAGTGGGAGACGTGAGCAGTCTGACCATTAACTACTCTCAAATAGTTACCTGTTCATGGCTCTATGTAAAGAAAGCTTGCATGTGATGCTTAGTCTTGATTTCACTTTATGGGGCCAAGGGGTGTACTCTGCCCTCGCCCAGAGTCGGCTGAGATGGGCGCCAGCCTCCCCGCGACCCTAATTAGGATTAAGCGGTTCAGAAAATGACATGACATGACACACACACACACACACACACACACACACACACACACACACACACACACACACACACACACACACACACCTAGCATGAATAAAAACAGAAGTCAAACCCTGAAGCCTCTTTATTTCAAGAAGGTAATTTTATTTTATCTTCATACAGAAAAAAAAATCAATAGTTCCATGTTTCACACTGTTAAACAACAACTATACACCCTTCATAATATAAATAAGTTTGATTTAATGCAATCAAGTCAGTTATGAAATTTGTTGATCAGTACACACAATCACAAAAAACATTAAAAGAGCAAGCAAGTACAAAATCGATGTACACTGCAAACAATGTAAATCAACAGCTGGATAATTAAAAGAACAATTACTCAGTTGTTCAGAAATTCTGTGCTGGAATAGAAGCAATTTTTCACATATATTAAGTTCTTGAAATTCTACTGTAGCATGTGTCATGTATTGCTTTTTTACCCAAGAACTTGTTGCATGCTAATTGGTGTGTCATCAGCTGCAAGTTGTGACATTTTACAACGGTTTACACACAGACTCAAGCAAGGTATACGATATCCTTACAGTACGAATGATCAGACATACATTCACCAGCCGTTTTATTTGGAACACCTGCACATTCACAGGAACACTTGTAAAGATCTAATCAGCCAATCATGTGGCAGCAGCGTAATGCATAAAATTATGAATACAGATTAAAAAAATGAATTAATGGTCACATCAAACATTAAAATGCAACAGAAAAAACTGTGAGCTCATTTTTTGATTTTTGATTTTTCAGGAATGTAAGATATGCCTGGTGTGTTCTAACCCATCTAGAAAGAGAACTGTTTAGGAAAGGCATAAAGCAGCATCAATGAGGATGAATGAAAAAGAAATGCTGCAGACTATTAGAAAGTTAAATAAAACACCCTGATTCTTTTGGTTTTCCTCACGCACCCAGCATCTTCTTGACCATATAGCCAGGAAAACTGTAGATGAAGAGGACTACCATGATCAGCAGCACTATGGCCAGCAGAATCTTGATAATAAGCCATTTGTAGCGCGTGCACACCAAGTAGCGCACAGACTTCAGAGGACTCATGAACCAGAGGAAGGTGGTGTCGGGCCGGCTGTTTCAGCGAAAGTCAGGTGATGAAGTTGTAGGGAGGGAGATGAGTTGGAAAAAGCAATGGGGGGTGAATGGAGGAGAAAAGTAAAGCATATTTAGTGGTTAGTAGTAAGTGGCACTGAGTATTAAAGAGCTTTAATTTCTTCTAATGTATATTGTTTTGCAGTGTAATCTTTATGATTTGGACAAACATTAAGACTTAAATATGATTCTATCCTATCTGTATTGAGCTGCATTTAACAACAAAACATAGGAAATGTAAAGATCACATCCTGGAAATGGTAGAAAACATGTGACAGAGTGATACAGGATGTCTGGATGCTCGCTAAATAAAAATGAAGTCTATTTTATAGGTACAAAGAGTTAAAAAGCAGCATTTTATCTAGTAAAACCTATGAAAATGGGTTATTTCACTAACAGACTTAAAACTAACTAACTAACAAACTTCTATTCACAGGAAGGAGATTTTGTCCAGGTCACTTTGCCTTGAGTAAATAATCAAATAAACTTAATTATACATAAGTGACATAAACCTTAAAGATGTGCCGTCAGTGTAAATAAGAAGCCAAAAGGGGTATTGTGTCTATCCCAATATTGCTCATTTTGCTCATAACTGAGATGAGATATTACATAATAATGAATATTTAAGTGATTTTACATTCAATATCAAGTGATGATTTTTGGTCAATGAGACATTCATCAAGCTGTGAAAGGAACATGTGGCTTAAGTGTGTGCCTTATAATTTCCTGCAGTGGTAATTAAGTCTCAGAAAGTAAATACAGAGTAGATAGGGAGGTATACAAGAGGGCTACCAGCAACTTTTCCCTCTTTCATCACGCCCCCAGCAACTTCTTGACCATGTATCCAGGGATAGAGTAGAGAAAGAGGCCAAGTAGCAGGACGAGGAGCAGCAATGCCAGTGTCTTCAGGATCAGCCAGCGGTAGTGGTGCCATATGAAGTATCGCATGGACTTCAGGGGATTCAAGAACCACACTAGATTGGTGTCCGGACGACTTTTTTGAAAATGTATTTAAAAATGAAGGAGATGAATGGGTAAGGGTGAAGAAAGGAATGGAATGATGATGGACAGTGGAAATGATAGACAGAGGAAAAGTTAACTGGATACAGAGAGAAGGGAATCTGTTTTCTTTATCAAAGAAGGTACCTTTGCTTTAGCTTTTAAAACCTTTAAACCTTTGCTTGGCTCTATCTTTTTGCATGTGTAAATATCTTGGAATTATATTATCAGTGAAAAACACAGAAGCAATAATGATAACAGAGTTTTGGCAGAGGTATTGTTCGGCAGAGGTAGTTTCCAGTGTCACTTGGTGGGAGCACTTGCAATTGCAGGGCTGTTTTGATTTTGGAGCATCAAGGTCAGAACAAGGTCACAAACTTTAGGAGATGGAGTGCTTGTAACTTCAAAATGAGTGTTGATGGACATGCAGTTACTGTGGAACACTAATAGGGAACCACACAGTTAAATCCCTAGTGTTAAATTAACACTCAGAGTGTTTATTTGAGTCCAATTGGACCTATATAAACACTGTAGGGTGCTAATTCAACACTCTAGGTGTTAATTCAACATTGGGCATTTTGCTGTGCATGTATGGACTTTCAAATGAAACAATTTCCTTTGACTTTGAGTGACCCTGAAAGGTCAAACCATAGCCATCTTTTAAATTCATCAAAATACTTTTTTTTTTTTGGATAATTTGGTCAAATCCATGTACTAATGAACACATAAGATGAGCATTAACAACACATAAGATTATGGGTGATTATAACCAGTATCTGCATAGGGCCCATTCAATGCATGCCCGAGGTAACTTGCACTTTTTGAATAGATTGCTAGTTTAATAAGATATCATCAGATTTATATTGATGGGAATGAGTAAACACATGAAATTTCATGATCTAAGATTTGTTGGGTGTGTGTGTGTGTGTGTGCGTGTGTGTGTGTGTGTGTGTGTGTGTGTGTGTGTGTGTGTGTGTGACATCTTACTTTGGTTTTTCCAGTGGCTCTGGTTCATTCCTTCCAAGGCCAACAGGATTTTTCTCTGCTTCCTCTCCTGTCAGTAGATGGAGCTCTGCTTCCACTTTACCCTGTGAGGACATTTATTATTGATGACTACAGTTCAGATGAATAGCTTGAGATTATAATAAGCTCTAACAGAGACCTTTCTAACTCTTGTACTATATATTTAAAAACATACATAGTGTGACTTTCATGACTCACCGTAAGCTCGGGCTCATCGTTCTCGTTTGGTCTCATAAAAGGCCACCAGCCCTTTACCCTTTTCTGTTTGAAAATTGAGATGGTCGGCAGTTCCTGCTCATTAAGAAACATGTCGAGGGAGCATAGCTTTGATGTTTTCGCTCCTCTAGGAAACCGGTTCAAATCTAGCTCAAATGAACCTGAAAGAAAACATGTACATTTACATGTTAGAAGTAAAGGCATCCTTGAAGTTGCTCCTCTGATTGAAAGCCATGTTACATTAAGAGTAGCGTTTAAGTGTAATGGAAAGAACCAAAATACATGTTTCATATAACATGATCACAAAACAAAACAAAACAAAATAAAAAAATAATATAGTTTGACATTATGTGTTCAGTGTGTTCATGTAGCCACATAAACAAACTGAACACATATGCTGGATTTCTAAACAAACTCAGTTAGTTTGAGAAAGTGATTTCTCATACCCAAGAAGTCATCTGAAGAGAAGTGGTCAGCGTCCCACACTTGCATGGTGAGGCGTGCAGGAATCTTGTATTCGGTCTCATCCCAGGAGAATAAGGACTCTTTCTTGGAGACCACAATTTTCTCCTCAGCCAAAAGGTAGTCAAAGGGAAATACGAAGCGCCAGTTAAAGTTTCCTTCTCCAGTTAGAGAATGGTAGTGCACATCAGTGTCTTGCTTATCTTCTGTTTGGCCTTTCAGCCAGCTGGAATTAAAAGCCAATTTTATTTAAAAATTAATCAAACATTTTTATTAAGACAGGATGCTATAATTTAAATTAGAATACACTTAACTTAAGTTCTTAGACAAACAAGATAATACAGAGGATGGAGCTGCAAGACCAACCAAAACATACAGACACAAATGCAAAAAGTAACGAGACCAACTGCACATATTTCACACACCAATCCATACCTACCTCCTGACATAAATGTCACTGGATTTTTCTCCTGTGAAGTAATCATCATCTTCCAGAACTACCTCGTCGGTATTCCATATTATCACCCTGAGCTCATATCTGTTAAAATGATGGAGTGAGGGAAAGAAGAGAAAAATATTTCATTATATATCAATCTATCGATCTATCTATTGATCTATCTATCTGTCTATCTATCTATCTATCTATCTATCTATCTATCTATTATTATTATTATTATTATTATTATTATGTTCTAAGTATTATAAAAGCTTAGGCCATATGAGAGAGAAAAGCATATAGAGGGAGGCTGTGTGGACGTAATCATGGTGTATTCTTGGACTCATCTTAGAAGAAAAACTGAAATAAATTCTGCAGCAAACAGACAGCATTATACAAATGGAACAGCAAAGAAAACAAATGTTTTCTGATAAATAAGCGCGATTTATGGTTACTGTGATGTCACGGTTTCACAATTAGCCCTGGTGCATGATCACTGCCTCACTGTTGACCTTTTTAATACTACATGATACAGTTTAAAATATATTAACTGTCTATACATTTATATTTTCCCCTTATTCTAGTGGTTTATCTTTTGTCCATGCCCCCCATGTAGGGGGCTTTCTCCAACCCCTTTTTTATATTTCCTCTAAAGCTATTACACAAACCTCATTTTACCTGCACAGGTGAACCGAAATTACTGTGGACCCTTTGCCTTGTGTAAGCTATGACTTTTGTAAACATGTTGCACTAGAAGTCTGCTGCCACCTTGTGCATGTTCATATCACACGTGATTTACATTATTTATTTGTTTATTTATTTATTTTTACAACTAAGGGTTAAGTGCCATGTTCAGGGGTCCAACAATGGCGGCATGGTGGTACTGGGGATTAAACCATTGACTTTTGGATCAGTGACCTAGAGCCTTAACCACTGAGTCACAGCTGCCCCATAAATGAAATTAGGATCTGTGTTTTAAGCAATAGTAAATACTGGCAGATTTTTTTTTTGGTTTCCTTATTTTCAGCTACCATTCCAGTCACTCTCCTTTTCAATTTTAAAAGATATATATATATGTTATAAACCCTGACACTACGAGACTTTTGAAGAAAATTCTCAAAACAATTATTTTGAAGATAGAAGAACAATTAGGTGATTTGCTATTACTGTATCATTTGCTATTATCCTCAGCTGTCGAGGGTCTACTCTGCCCTTGCCCAGAGTCGGCTGAGATGGGCATCAGCCTCCCCGTGACACTAATCAGGATTAAACAATTCATAAAATGAATGAACAAATAAATCTGAACACTATAACGCAACAATGGCTGGCTTTTGGTTCATTAGCTCTACAAAATAACACTGAGTGTATATGAAGAGATATAATTATGCCATAATTATACTATATATAACATAAATAGTATAATAAGTCTCCCAATACAGTTACACACTTCTTTGGTTTTCGTGGTGAGATGTCTATGGCTGGTCCTGGCACAGGTGCATCCATTGGGAACATGTCAACCCACATTTCAATTCGTCCCTGTAATGTTTATAAATTCCACATAGAACGGTGGATTACTGGACATTGTAAGAAATTTTTAAACAGTTACAGAGAAACCAATACTGAACTTATTTCAAGTGATTCAATTGCATTTCGAGTGTTAAGTCTTACATTACACTGTTAACATTACACAATTTAAAACCACTGACATTTGTTAAAAGGCATGGCCTTCAGGACTATAATATCAAATGTTCCCATTAACCACCAGGACTTTTCTGTAATATAAACAGAGTAATGCTAGTGTACCTGCTCTATGCCAGGTTTCTCCGGGTTTAGAAGAGGCCTGGTTTCTATGTGTTCTGGGACGAGTTTACAACCTACTTGAGGCATTTCCTCCCAGTGCGTCAGTGCAGCAAGTGCCAAATGTTCATCTGATGGCTTTTTAAGACCTGCACACACATATATGCATATACATTTATGACTGTGTGTGTGGAGTGTATAAATGACACCTTCCCAGGTATCATAAAAAAAGTAAAATTTGCTGCAGTGTTGATATGAATTCCCTTCAGTGACTCACCATTTTCATCCTCAATTTCTGTCGGCCCCATAAAGACACGGTTTGCAACCTTGACCTTTCCACTTGGGTCATAGTGTGGCCCATCCAACTTGCCATTCTTACACAACTTAGCGAGTATCTGAGAGGGTTTCTGAGGATCTCGCCACATGTTGTAGCCATGGCTGTATGGATAAAACAAATCCAAACGTTAAGTGCTCACTAAACAGGAAATGCACTTCATGTGTAACTGAGGTTAAGCTTAAACTGATACTTACACAGAGTAAGTGGATGCAATGCCACAGGTAGCTCTGTGTTTACTGTATAAACGATTCTCAAGATCAATCTTGGTCTCTCCAATCAGGTCATCAATGCCAACTAAATCCCAGTCAAATACTGACACTGTCAGCATTGATTCCATTGGAAACGAGGCCTCTATATCAAAGCACCTAGAAAAGAGTAAATCATTTTCTTAATAAAGAAACACAAGGACAGAAATTGGACTACAATACAGAATACAGCCAGTATTTCTTGATTTTATGGAAAAACCTAAAAGGTTTACGATTCAAATCCTCTAAAGAGGTTTTATTTGAATTGTTTTCTGAAAGAGAAACCCTTTGTTGTTTAGTTTTGCTGAAAACTTGTCAGAGCTCTCCCTGAAATAAAAAGAGATCCCTTTAGAGAATACTGAAGGTGCTGTTTTTCATGTGGAATATACAGTATATAATGAATCCTATATTAGGATTGAGCCCCAGCTAAAAATTAATTTCATGATTATCGATGCATCAACAATTGCTCTTTTCTTAGTATTGGATGTGTAATCTATTTGGAAAGTCCACTCTTTCATACTCACTTCCCGAAAACAGGGTTGAGTTGCTTAGAGATGTAATTCTCATTGTCCCTGATTTCGGTTTTTCCCAACTTAATGGTAATGTAGGGATCAGCTTTCCCATTCACATCAGTAGGGTGAAGGTTTGTTGCCTAAAAAGGAAGATTTTTACAGCTCAGTATTGACCGTGCTCACTAGTGTAAAAAGGGTTGTTTTTGAGTTGCTTTAACACTCGGGAAACTAGGACCACGAGAAGATGCTTACCTTAACAATGTAAATCCTAACAAGGACTTTAATGAGATCATTATGTGGTATATTCTGAAACATGCCCATATTGGGATCAAATCCAGGCTCTTTGGTGATTTCTTCTGAAAGAGGCAGCTTGTACACACACAGTGAGCCCTAGGTCAACGTGCACAGGATGCAGACAAGGTTAAGAACACATAAGAAACAGTAATTCTTTTTAAACAGAATATCTGTTTCACCCTGCATGTAACAACTGATTATACTTTAAATCGGCCCATGATCCTGTCATCATCCACCACACTGCTGTCATCATCGTCTCCAGCCTTTCCTTTATACAGGTTGAAGCTGTGAAGCCAGTCCTCAAAGTTATCAAATTCAGACTCCAGCTCCTTATTGAACACCTAAATATGAACAATATTACATTCATTTTTGGACTGGGATAGAAAATGTACATTTAAGTATAAAAAAAAAAAAATCCATATCTTAACAGTTAAAGTAATGAAGTTCAACATTACACAAGAAACATTGCATGTGATATGAAAAGACACTGACCACAAGCTCATCCACTTTGGGTTTGATAGCTTTTTTATCCACTTCTTCACAGTTCTGGTTCTTCTTCTTATCCTTCTTGCCTTTGTTTTTTTCTTTAGTCTTAGTGCCTTTCACACGACATTGATCAACTCGGATTTCTGAGGTTAAGATTGAGGAGTGAGAGGAGTAGACGGGAGGGGAATAGGATACACAACATAGGAGATGTCAATGGCCACACATTTCCATGCCATGAGAGTTAAAACATTCATTCATTCATTCATTCATTCATTCATTCATTCATTCATTCATTTATTTTCTGAACCGCTTAATCCTAAATAAGGTTGCGGGGAGGATGGCGCTGATCTCAGCCCACTCTGGGCGAGGGCAGAGTAAACCCTGGACAGCTCGCCAGGCCATCGCAGGGCGAGTTAGAACATATAAAATCTAAATAATGAAAGAATGCATTTAAAAGACCATTAAAGTCAACTGGAAGTCTTTCATTTTTTATATGAGCCTGTGTTGCTTAGCAGCGAGCAGCAGCATGACCACTGCTGGTGTATTATGGGTAATGGGGGCATCAGAATAATTTATGGTAACTTGGAATGATAAGGTTTAGGGGCAACCAATCAGAATTTAAATAGCTTAACTGTAGAGAAGATCAGAGAACACAACCTTGTTAATTGTGGTTCAGTGCAGGGTTTCCTCATTATTTATGAAATGTCTCTGTGTGCATACAGGGAAAACTGATGGTGTGTTTAGGAATGCCACTGAATGCCTCAAAACAGCACCATTTAAAATAATTAGAGTATTTTTCAACTAATGTTCAACCAGGGCCACGGTTACATTATTCTTGGCTACAAACAAGGCTCAAAACAACATTAATTAAAGACCAATGACAATAAACATCTCAATTGCTTGTTGAAATGATGTTTGACAGCATTATTGGCAGGGCAGCCCAAGCTCATTTTTACGCTGCTTCTGATCTGAACACACAATAAGTGTAAATGATTAGAAGTATAGTGATTGGAGTAAACAATATAAAATAACTTAAAACTGTGATCTCAACAAACAACAAATATGTTATGGGAAAATGAGAGTAATGTCAAAACAAGTGCCTGCAATTTACAGTGCCATGGACATGCTAACATAGGTATACTGCCCCACCCAAAAAGTGCCGAATTCTAATATTTTGTTGGCCTTGATTACAGCACGTAATTACAATGGCATCATTTACACAAACTTCAGCAACATCCAGAGTTGAGCTCATCCACCTACAGTCTATGACAATAAAATTGAACCACTCCATAAAGTCTTCTCCAGCACATCACAAAGACTTTCAATAGGGTTAAGGTCTGGACTGTGTGGTGCCACAATCATTTCATGTGTAAAAATGATTCCTCATGCTCCCTGAACCTCTCGTTTATTATCTGAGCCCCATTTTTACATTCGTGCCATCAGGGAGGAAAAGGTCCATTGATAGTATAACCTGGTCTTGACATAATTTTGTTGCTGAGCCTAGACCTGTCCAAATGAAGCAATGATGCCATGGGCATTATGTGCAGTAATTAAGGCAAAAGGAGGTTCAACAAAATATTAGACTGTGAGACCTTTCTAGTCTGGGCATTGTATGTTTTGTTGTATTTACCAGCAACTTCTGCAGCAATCTCCAAGTCCTCTCGTTCTTCAGCCTCAGCCAAAGCTGCTTCTTGAGCTCGCACAGTCTGAATTTAGAATAAAAAGAGATTTTCTTTTTAAATTATTAATTGATTATTATTTTTTTAAATCAAAAACAGTCTTCCTTTTAGCTTCAGGGTAAATAATAAATACTGAGAAAGACCTGGTGTCTCACCTCCATCATTGTCTCTATTGATGCAAAGTACTTTGACCACCAGTCCAGTATACTCTCATCTTGCTCTTCTTCATCGACATCCTCTCCTTTCTTTTTCTTCTTTTTCTTCTTCTTCTCTTTCTCCTTTTCTTCATCATTCTTTTGGAGTGATAGGGTTTAAGTGGGTTACCATAAAAACACCTAAATCCTACTTAAATTTTTCTAAACAGATTTCACTGTAAGTTTTAACTGATTATATGTTTACTTGTATGAGGAAAAAAGTTGACAAGCGCTTTTGAAATTAAATACATACTTAGACTTACCGAATCAATTTTAACAACAGCATCAGAGGTCTACAAAGAGGGGGCCACATGAAATAAACATCACATCATAACTTCTAAACATAACAACCAATTATACACCAACATAACATTTGCTAACCTGGACATGCACACACGCTCATGCACTTCTCACAAAAAAGACTGCGCTACTTTATGTGGGTTTTACAATTCAACAAAAGACTCACAGCATCCAGTTTCACCACAGTTTCCATCTTCTTAACATTGGCCTCAGGGTTAATGTTGATGTTCACGAACTCACCTGAAGAGTTAGAGAAGGGGCGAGAGCAGTGGTGGGAACATGATGTCCCATTGGTAAGAGCCATTTGACCATTGGCAAGTCTTGCTGTAGTGAGCAGGGTCATGTGTACATGAGCAGTCAAAAGCCAAATACCAGTAGAGAGGACAGGACAGGGCCACCAGTGAAGTTTAGAAGGAGGACACGGTAGAAAGAGAAAAGAGGACACAGTAGACAGAAAAGTGAAGAATGGGACTAACTGGGAAAGGAAAAGGAAACTGTTCAAAATTGCATGCACTGTAAAAGGAAACTACCCAGCTAACAAGTTTAAGTTAGAACAATCTTTTTGACTTGTGGCAGTTGTAGGAAATTTAAGTTCTCCAACTTTCTTAATAATCTATTAAGTTTTTTAGATGTTTGAAAATATTCAACATAAATAGCATGTGGTTAGTACATCCTCCTCACAACAAAAGGTCCTGGGTTCAAGTCCCAGGCTTGGCTTTTTTTTATTGATTTAAAATAGGGTGGCACGGTGGTGTGGTGTTAGCAAGTCCAGTTAGGTTCTCAGGCTTATGTGAAGTTTGCATGTTCTCTCCATGCTTGCATGGGTTTCCTCCCACAGTCCAAAGACATGCACATTAGGCTAACTGGCTGTTCCAAATTGTCCCTAGGTGTGAGTGTAAGTGTGAATGGCTGTGTGTGTTGGCCCTATAGTTGTCTGGTGCTCTAGTCAGAGTATAACCTGCAGTATTGCCCAGTGTCGGCTAAGATAGGCTCCAGCCTCCTCATGACCCTAGTAGGATTAAGCAGTTCAGCAAATGAGTGAGTGGGTAAGTGAGAGCATTTTTGGTAATAGGAAGTTAAATAATAATGCTTCCAGGATGCTAGTTTTTGTGTAACTGGAAGCATTTGTCTAAACAATGTATTATTGTAGTGCATGTTTTAGAAAGTTTTTTGCTGGAACTTTGTGTGAGCAGAAAAGTCAATATTTCAAGTGTACAATGGCGGCATCCTTCTGGCTGTTAATGCATCTGTAGGTAAAAACAGATCATTTCCATTTCGGTAATTCGGTGGAGGAGTTATTAACAACATTCTGAAGAACAAAACAGTGTTATAGACAAATCCATTGATTTATCTAAGAGAAGGATTAAAATAATTCCGAAATGTTCTTAGTCACATTTCAGGATAGTACCTGTATTGGCCCAGTTATTGGCCCTCTTATCTGGTGGGGTATAGATGAACTTGCGAAGGCTGGAGACAGCATGTGTGCCCACTAAAGTGTAACGTCCAAAAGTTCTGCAATCCACCACACGAATATTCAGAGGAGGATGGAGAAACTCATTCTCTGGTAGGTCCTGCAATGTAAAAATCAGTCACATCTTTACTAACCAAAAAAAATTGTCAGTGACAAGCTAACAGAGTAATTCATTTTACAAGCTCTGAGAAGGTAAGCTTTAATATTATTTTTTAAATGTCCCTGTGATGTTTCCCACTGATAATACAGGGAAGGAAACTTACTGAGAATTATGAGTTAGCTGCCCTGTAGCTATGATCACATAATATCAGCAGGTTATTTGTTTCACTGCCAGCAGCCACTGGATTATTACCATTAATTAGAATGTCAAGCAAATGACAAAATGATGCACAGATTTATTAGTCACTGATGGCTTATTCTTTGGGGTTTCAAAGATTGTGCGAAAAAGAACCTGTGATGAGAGATGCTGTCTGTAGGCCCCTGGTGGCTGTATAGACCTATTTTGGAGCTGCAGATCCTTCAATACAGAGAGTAGATGAAACCCTGCACAGTCGGTTAGTCTTGGGAAGAGGCTACCTTTCGATGCTTCATTTCAACAAGAAAAATGTAGCATTTTTTCCTTTGGCTGGGGTGTTCCGAAGAGGCCTAAATAGTGCAGCTATATTTTTTCTGTTTCTCAACAGTTATGCACAAATTAAATTCAGTGACATCCACCAAGGCTATGATGATAATTTGTTTAGTATATACACTACAGAGGCAGTGGTGGCCCAGTGTAAGGGTGCTGGATTACTGATTCCAAGGTTGGAGTGTCCCCCCCCAGTTGTCCTGCTGTACCCCCAGGGCAGCTAACTGGGTTTTCAAGGCCAGCCATGTCTCTCACTGTCATGTAAAAGAAACATTGCTGACTTTTGCAAAGAGTAGGCTGCATTGCTGTCTGTGTGTTTTTGCCCTGCAATGGCCTGGCGGCTCTCCAGGGTGTACTCTGCCTTTGCCCAGAGTTGACTGAGATGGCCACCAGCCTCACTGCGATGGGATCATTAGCAAAAACAAAAAGCACACATCTTTTTTTCCATCATGAAAAGAGCATGCTATTATATTATTCATCATTCATTCATTTTCTGAACCGCTTATTAGTAATTAAGGTCACGGGGAGGCTGGCGCTCATCTCAGCTGACTCTGGGCCAAGGCGGGGTACACCCTGGACAGCTCACCAGGCTATTGCAGGGCCATCAGTCACACAACCATTCACACTCACACTCACACCTAGGAGTGATTTGGAACAGCCAATTAGCCTACTGT
>JAOUQZ010000008.1:19584556-19604239 GCA_028564935.1 Neosilurus hyrtlii | reverse complement strand
GGAAACCCACACAAGCACAGGGAGAACATGCAAACTCCACACAGAAACGCCCGAGCTGGGAATCAAACCCAGGACCTGCTTGATGTGAGGCGGACGTGCTAATCACTGCACCACCGTGCCGCCCTGCAATTCTATTCTATTCTATTCTATTATATTATGTATTTTTTTAATTTTACCTTAAAACTTAATAAAAATGAACATGTACTTTGGAAAAGGCATTTAAGGAATGGCTTAGTACAAGAAAGCATTTCAAAACAAATTATCCTGTGCATGGCCTTTCAAATTCTGAGAGCTTCTATTTACATCAGAGAGAACTTACCACTTCAAACCATTTCACCAAAGTGCTAAAGTTTGGATTTTTCTTGTAGTTCGGAATAAGTGCTGACTGCACGCCTTTTCCTGCACACTCAATATCCACACGAGGTTTGTCCACATGCGTCAGGTTAATCCTCTTTAAATCCCTCAGGCCCCAGAACAGAACCTACAGTGTGATGAAGAGGCTCAGTCTGATTTGTTTCTAAACAACGTAGTTAGTCTATATTAACTCTACACAGGCAGTCCGATTATGGACAGTGTGTAAAGTTCTTTACTGAGATGTTCACCTCTATGCGGTGTTTGCTGAGAACAGGTCGTATACCCAGAGGCACTGGTAGAATGGGACCGTGGTCTTCATCATTTGGCCCATTAAGAGGAGGAAGGTCTTTTGCTCCTGCTGGTCCAATCTGAGAAAAAATGAGCAAGCTTTCAGTAACAACAACCAATTCTCCTCAATATGTCTTTTAAATTCAACATAAATTTCTTTTTACATCAAATGGAACAGCCAGAAGTTAGAGTGAATCAGTGGGGTACATAGAGTCAATTACAAATTTTTTTTTTTAACTCTATAGATGTTGAGGGGTGTAATCAAGCAATTAAAATATTAAGCACATTATTCAGTTGTGTATCATAAATTATACTGGCTATTAATTCGAAACAATAAGGCGTTATATATCTTTTAAATTTAACATTCTTGTAAGCGGTCACCACTTATACATCTGTACCTGTAGAAGCTCAAAGGCAGCCAGCAGCTCTCCTGCATTGGTGTTTCCTCTATAGATCTGGTAGTACTCCAACTGGGGAGGGAAGCGCGGGGGACCATAATGCTCATCAACCATCTTAGTTAGGGGCTTGGCAAACGTTCGGCCGATGTACTCCGATTTACCCTGCACATAATACACATGCTGTACATGACAATCTATTCATAAGCACTGGAGGTCACTATTGGCACATTCCTACACTACTGTCACATGCTTGCCTATGAATTTAGAGATTCTTGTTACTAACAAAATTCCACAGCGCTGATGGAAATGATAACTATGCTGTAACAGATATGTAATAGAAGTGTTATCAATAAGCACTTTCAATCATGAGCAGAAGGCTTGCTGCTCTGTTCATTGCCATATCACTTTTAACTCCAACACTCATGATGGCACCAGCAGCAAAAGTGCAGTTCAAATAATATAGATTAAAACTTTAAATTCACCCAAAATTTAATCACAAAAAGAAGGGAATTGTATACTATTGAGGCAAAATGAAGTGTATGAATAGTGCCAGTGGAATTATGCGATATACGATATACCTTGCCTTAATTTAGTCCACACATCATATTCCTTGTGCTAACAGGGGCTCATGATCTTTCATTCTACCAATTCTAGTAATTAGTCAAAAAAGGGTTTGTGTACTGGAGGTGTTAGAGATTTTTTGGTGCTTTACAAATCCCTCTGGGTCCATTTGAAAAAAAAAACAATAAACCAAGATTTCTCAGGATAATATTGGTACTACAGCCTGCTGTTATGTAAGACTTGTCTTTCAATAACAAGGCAGAGCCAGGGTTAAACAGGAACAAACACTCACTCAGGACAATGGCAAACATTTCAATAAACCCTTATCACAGTGAAACAAGGGTTCATTATCCAACCATTAGTGAGCTTAATTTCATTCATTCATTGTCTGAAACACTTTACTCTTTATTATGGTCATGGGAAGCCCATCCCAGCCAACTCTGGGAGAATGCAAGGTACACTCTGAAACTCGCCAGTCCATCGCAGACCCCATGAATTTAAATAATATAATTACACATGTACATAATATCAAAACTTACCACAGTGTCCTGGTCATATATTTCTATGACAATGATTGGAGGGTCATCACGGAGTTCACTGGCTTCACCGTAAAGCTCAACATTATCAAACACCAGCAACTGGTCCCATGTTGGACAGAGAGTCTCACTGAGCACCTGAAACACCCCAACAGATGTAGAAATTAATTCAGAAAAATATAAATGCATGTAGAAAAGGAGTAAAGTGTGTAAAAAATAAATAAATCCATATGAAAATATTCTGGAGAAACACACCTCTGTGACTTGACTATATGTGGAAAAGAAAACTCTGGCAAAAGGATCAGACAATCCAGTATCATCAGCAGCAAACAGGCTACGGGCCTGGTACATGTGAGCTCTTAACTGGAACACCTGCATGCCTAAATGGGGACAGGGAAGGCTTTAAAACAATCAAAGCATTCTGAAAAAAGTCTAAATGGCAAACAGGTCGTAATATTTTAAGTTCTAGGAAGAACAGTGCACAGTTTATACTGTCAGCAGGCAGTCTGTTCTACTTGAAAGGAAAACTTCAGATTCATTTATAATTGCAGGACAGATAAATTAAGTTTGCAAAAATTAAGTTTGGAATGTTAATCCGGACCAAAAATTTTTTTTTTCTTTCTTTCTCTTTCTCTCATTCTTTATTTTGATCTTTGTTTCTTTCAGACATTCCTTTCTTTTGAGTTTAGATGAGAAACCCAATCAAACTTAAGCACATTCTTTAGAGAAGATGATCACCAGGCTGCATATTTACTGTTATAGACGAGATTAATGGGAGGCATGGGCTGCAGGCCTGCGCTTTTAGCTACTTTATTTTCCTCAAAACCACTGGGTAGGCCACTCAAATAGTCCTTTCTTTGTTTGTTCAGACCAAGCCACAAGTACAACTCCATCTTCGCTTGAACTGTCAAGCCAGCTGGGCCAAAGCTCTTCTTTCCAGGTAACTGCAAACAATCATCAGAATATTATTGTCAATAATGAAAAACTTTAACTATGAGATTGAACTTAAAGGAAAATTAACCAAGGCAAAAAAACAACAACACCAACAAAAAAAACAACAACAAAAAAATAACAAACCCCAAAACAACAACAACAAAAAAAAATAATAAACAAGAAGTAAACAGGGAGACTTACCCGGAGAAAGACAGTTTTGACTTTCCCACAATCTTTACCCATCTCCTCATCTACAATTGAATAGAGGATGTCTTTTGAAGGGACACGTGCGTAAGCTATACGCTTATTGTTACTTATCATCCATATGAAAACGTCCGGAATGCTGTGCTGTGGCTGGAAAAAAAATCATTTTTATTTTCAATTATTCTGAAGACATTAGTTTAATATTCTTAAAATATAAGAGTCGCCGTTTATCTAACCTCATCGGCCATGAACCGGAGCTTCTGTAGGAAATTCAGAGCCAGTTTCAGTTTGTCTCGCAAAGTGTTTTTCTTCACTTGTGTGCGCATGGTTTTGGCCTGCTGAGCCATGCTCTCCTACAGACAACACCGCAAGACACACTGAGTTCATTACATTTGAGCTTTTTTTAATTCGCCATGGTGGGTGAGGATTGTATAAATATAATGGTATACCATCTCTCTTAGACAGGACTTCAGCCTTTCCCGATCCAATCTGGTTACACCAACCTGATTCTGATCTTTATTGGCAAGGGTCACAAATCGACTGTCAGAACAAAAATAGAAGAATGCGGATGAGGAGAAGAAGTTTCTAAAATAAATACATATAAGGCAAAATTAAAGTGTGCTGGTGTTTGTGTGAGAGAGAGAGGTGGGGGATGTTAGTGAAGAATGAGTGTTTATCCCAAGGGCCAGTGGTGTAGTGGTTAGGTTAGCTGGGCTAATGACTGAGAGGTCATGGGTTAAGACCCCCACTGGGCAACATTTTGAACTCCTAGTCACTTGAAGCTACAGAATCCAGTAAAATCGACTTTATCTACATATATACCATTAAGGGCGGCATGGTGGTGTAGTGGATAGCATGTCCACCTCACCGTAAAAAGGTCCTGGATTCGAGTTTGGTCTTGGGCTTTTCTGAGTGGGTTTCCTCTGGGTACTCCGGTTTCCTCCCACAGTCCAAAGACATGCACATTAGGCTAACTATCTATTTTAAACTGGCCCTAGGTGTGAGTGTATATGGTTGTATGTGTGTTGGCCTGTGATGGTCAAGTGTCAAGCTGATCAGGGTGTAGCCAGTGTCGGCTGAGTTAGGTTCCAGCCTCCTTGCGTCCTTAGTAGCAGTAAGCAGTTTAGCAAATGATTGTGAGTAAGTATAATATATTATACTATTAATATATGCGATACTTTGATATTGAATAAATTACACATTGTAATCACTAGCCAAATTTCATTGACTCAAAATTCAAACCAGTGATCTCAATTTATATTATCTGGTGTCTACAATATCTCAGTGTCCACCATGTCATATCAGTTGGTCTATTAGGAGTAATATTTACTACTGCGCTTTACAGTGTCAAAAAATATTACTATATGTAACATATTTATCACTGTGAATAATCAAATGAGAATTTGGCAGGTTTTTGCACACATACTTGCAGCCAGTGCTTAGCTCCTCCAGAACACCCCTCAGTCTGCGTTCAGGATAAGCCTTCTCTGTCTTCATAATCTCCTGAACATCATTCAGACCCTCTTCCTATCAAACAAACAGATTTCCTGAGCTGGGAAAAAACACATTCTTATGCCGAAACACAAAATTTCTCAATTTTAGAAAACACAAAGACCCGACCGAAATTATCTAACCAGTTTATCTGCAATCTTGTCCATGATATTTGAGTTGTAGAACCGTCGTCTCTGATCTTGCCACCAACTCTTGATGTAGATGCACGGCTTCTTTTCAAAATATGGCAAATGGAAGTAGTTGCTGAAAAAGTTAAATGTTCAAGGTTCAATAACTTCTGAAGGGGATGCCCTAAAAAAAAAACAAGTTTTTCTTTTCTTTTTTTAAAGTTTTATAAGTTAAGTTTTAAGTTAACACTAAGAGGATAAAACAAGAAGAATAGAAAGAAAGGTAAAAACTGCCTGAAGACTAAACAAAGTTCGATTTGTTTAAAATCTGACCGAAAGATATTCCATGCATTATTTTAAGTGATTTTTTGATTCTCAAAACACTGTCTACATCTTTCCCAAATGACAATTAAAGAAATTTACTTCACTTGACCTCATTTTTTTAATGACTGAGTAGAAAAAATCATATTTTGTTCTGAATTAAATTAATGATTGTCTATTATTACTTTTAATCTTAAACCTCAAACCTCAATTAGTTTTAGTCATACTGCTTCTGTGTGTGTATGAGTATGTGTGGGTGGGGGGTATATTTATTTCTGTGCTTTGTGAAATTTGAACGCAATCGATGTTTTTCCTTGCTTTAAATGCTATTAAAATCTTTTCCTCTCTTAAAATTTCCTCTTTGGATGAACAAGGTTACTTTTCACATGTTTATGCAAGTTTTTTCTCAAAAAAATCATGGTAATGATTGGCCTTGAGAAAGTAACATTGGTGAATCCATCTGGATAATAAAAATTAATTGCAAGTCAAAGTTTTAATTACAAGTTTTTCCAAATCATAGTGGTTTATCCAGTATAGTTGTCTATAGGAGAGCATGTGACACAATTCAAATGAAAATAAAACCTAGATCAAGGAATCCATGTCCAGCTCTGTATTAAGTATGCTTAATTTAATCCATGTTGGTGCAACCCACCCATTATTTAACTGAGAACATATGGATATGTGCAGATACAGCATATATCCAAAAACCCCCACAAACATAATAACACTGATTTTCATTCCCACAGTCTAAAGTGAGAGTCACTAAAGTGTGACATCACATTGCAGTGATAGCAAAACACTCAGTTTTAAACTAACCACTAATCAAATCACTTTTTATTGAATTTCTAGCAAGTTTCAGAAAAGAATCTATTGTTTGTGGTGAAAACTATTTCAGATCTAATTATATACAAAGATCTATGAATTCTTCAGAAGTTAAATGTAGCAAATTTCGTGCCATTATAAAAAATAAGAACTAAAGATTTCATTGTTCACACATCAGAATGTGAGCTTTACTTACTTAGAAACATTTATCAGTGTAGCGATTCCACACGCCCAAACAAAGAGTTAGAATTTGTATCTTTTATTTTTGTTGCTGCAAGTTTACTTAAACAATAGCTTGCAGATTCCAGAACACAGAATGTGAATATTCACACAGGGAATTTAAGCACGGCTGCACCGCTCCCGTGTTTAAAGCTATTTTATCTTATGAGTGTTTCTAAAGAATTCCGTATAGATTAAACCGTATAAAACACAAGGGCACAATAACAATACAACACACCAGTAATATCTTTCTTTTCTTTAGAACTGGAAATTTTGCTGACATAACAATGTGATGTTAACACGTTAGGACTCTATAACTTCTCTTAAGACCGACCTGTCAGTGATTACAGGCTTCATGGCAGGCGTAGAGGACACTGACTGCAGTTCACTATCCTCATCAGGCTCTTCATCACTAGAGTTATGGATCAGCTCAGACTCCTCATCGTCCCCCTCCCCCTTTCCCTTCTTCTTCTTTTTCACCGGCTTGCTTATGCCATCAAGCTGGTTACCATAGTTACCTAGGGAAGGGGGAATAAGGGGTATAATAGGAATTTATTTGGTTTATGTTGTTGTATCCTTTTAAATGTACTTCAGTGAAACAGATTATTAAGTAATAATGTTCAGGAACATGAAATAAACCTTATAGTCCTCAGGCCAATATAATTTACCCACCAATAGTGACTTCAAAGTTGATCGTTTTGTCTCCTATCTTTCTATCAATCATAGTGGCCTCTAAGAAGGATCCAAACAGAAAAAACTCCTCCACTTTCCCTGTATTAACCTGAACAGAGATAAATCATTTGTACACACTTAGTAATATCAGTGTATCTTAGTTGAGCAATGAGATTCTGTTAGTTACGTCAACACAAAAGCACCGAACAACAGAAACTCACATCAAAGCTTATAAGAAATCATTCATTCATTTCTTTATTTGCCGAACCATTTGATTCCTCTAGAGGTGCAGGGACTCAGCCAACACTGGGCGAAAGGGGGGGTACACTCTGAAGAGCTCACTAGTCCATCAGAATACAACACACACACACACACACACACACACACACACACACACACACACACACACACATGCTACTATTCACACTCACATTCACACTTAGAGGCAATTTGGAAGAGCTAATTAGCCTAATGTGCATGTCTTTGGACTGTGGGAGGAAACTGGAATACCCAGAGGAAGCACGGGGTGAACATAAAAACTCCACACAGAAATGCCCTTGCTGTGCCCTGGACCCAAACCCAGGAAGTTCACCGTACCACCTGATAGAAATCAATAAATCAATAAATAATGAACTTCAAAAAAGTCAAAAAAGGTAGCCATGAAATAACCACTCTGTTATTTCACTATAAAACATAAATTTTCATGCATGTTTTATAGTGAAATTATATATTATATATTATATTTCACTATAAAACATGCATGAAAATGTATGTTTTAGAGTGGTGTGCCCAAGCTTTACTCTGTAAAAAGAAAGTGTTTTGGGTATCATTAGACCTTTGCTCTTGGATAAATGCTATAATATTATATGATTCTGCTCTGATCGGTTTATTCATCAATAAATGTGTTTTCATTCTCCACACCCCATTAAACCTTTTTAAGGTTTAGACTGAAGTATCTCTATGTTAACTAATCTCAGGAGAAAAACAATCCTTGCCACACTACACCAATCCAAAACACACTACATATGTGAGGTCCCATGGGCACAAGTGCCACCCAGACAAGATGAGATCCAAACCTGAAGATACGGTGCTGTTGAATTAGGTTCTATTCAGACATAGCGGCAATACAAAGAAGCCAATTTTACAAATCTAGTCCTACCTTAACTCAAAGGAGTTTAAATTGCAAGGCTCACTACCTGCTGAAATACACATTGCATTCTTCAGATCCAATTATTATTATTATTATTATTATTATTATTATTATTATTATTATTATTATTATTATTATTAGAAAATGGACATCTACTTTCATAATTAAAAACAACATTAATACTAAATTAAATATGAAAAATTTAGGTGCTTGCTCAGTGTCTACTAATGTTTAATTACTTTACTTATTTTATTTATTTTTCTGTTCTATTTTGTTAAACAGCTTAATATATACAGTGCATATTCCCAAAAGTGGTCCTGGAGTACTCACTGTCCTCTACATTTTAACATTTTGCATGCTCTAACACACCCACTTCCACTCAGGAAGGGCTGCTACACAACTGATTAATTGAATCAGTGGTATCGACAGAAAAAAAACACTAAAATGTGCAGGATGGGGTGTATTCCAGGGTTGAGAACCTGTGGCAGGCTGAACAATCCTATTTTGAATAAAAATATGTTTTTCTTCTAATTTAAATAAATCAACATTTATATATATATATATATAAAAAATGCACCCCCCGGGTCTGGAATGAGGTCCTGCCCCAAATGGAAAAGTTCAAGTATCTTGGGGTCTTGTTCCTTGGAAGGATGGAACAGGAGATTGACAGGCGGATCAGTGCTGCCTCTGCGGTAAAAAAGCTAAGCTATCAATTTACCAGTCGATCTACGTTCCAACCCTCACCTAAGGTCACAAGCTTTGGGTAGTGACCGAAAGGACAAGATCGCAGATAAAGGCGGCTGAAATGAGCTTCCTTGCTTTCTCCGCAGGATGGTCGAGCTCTCCCTTAGAGATAGGGTGAGAAGCTCAGCCATCCGGAAGGAGCTCAGAGTACAACCGCTGCTCCTCCACGTTAAGAGGAGCCAGTTGAGGTGGCTCGGGCATCTGATTAGAATGCCTCCCGAACACCTTGTGTTTTTTTTTTAAATACCAAAATTATGTAAAAACATATTTTTAGGTTACCTCTTAACATTACCATAGCTATCTACATGCATTATGTTCGGTTAACCAGCCAGTCTAACAAACACAGCAGTAAAAGGCATCAAGTCAATGTTTAAAACACTGCCAGGTGCATAAGTCCTTTTGTGTGCGCTTTCAGTCATGCACACATGACTAATGTGGATGTTTTACATGCTATAAGGACAGTTGTGTGCTGAGGAGGGAACAACCAAAAATCATGGTGTTTATGCACATTGGTAGGCCTTCTTCAACATTATTAAATGAGATATAGGCCTTCTTCAAAATTATTAAACTTATATTGCATTGTTAACAAGAGAAAAAAAAAAACATTTTACATCACATGGTGTCATAAACAAGACTGGTACATAATTAATTAAATTTATATAAAACAGAAAAATCTATTAAGATGTGTACAAACAGAACCAAACGTCAGCCAAGCGCAATGAAAATGGCCACAAATATCGTAACCTAATCTAGGTATTCCAGTGCGCAGTGATGTGTGGTGCACCTCGATTACGATTTGGTCTCAACTATGAGACCATCCACCTGTAAGGATTCTTGGACAAACAGCCAAAGTAATCACTCACATTTCATGCCCACAGAGCTTATGAGACGCATGATTTATATAAAATAAAGTCGCAACAAGATTCACAATCAGAAGAACATGGAATTTGGTACTTCTGCATTTACATTTGAATGTTAATAAATCAATTCAACCATAAACCAGACACGTGTTGGGCATATGCATAATAATGACATGTTTATTGTGTGGATATTCATTAAGTAATTAGGAATTTTAATAATGACTGGCTTAAAAGCTGTTCATGTAGGAGTCTTCATGTGTGGAGGAAGGGTAAGACAAACTCACTGGATGAACTATGCTCCAGCTGAAAAGAGCATACGTCAAGGGCAGAAAGTGCATAGGTGCTATTTACATGAATACAGAAATGGCCAGATTTGTCTTTCTTTCCCCTGAAATGTTAGTGTGAATAGACATTATGCACCTTAGAGATTAATGTGGATGATGCTAAAAAAATTCAGAGCAATGTTGTTTTTCTATAAGTAGATTACATTATAAATATAGAGCCAGGTGGGGATTTTTTAATGAAATAAAATAAAATCTTTAAACATGATCTTCTCATTTAACTTTTAAAGCTAACCAGACTAAAATGCTGAAGCTTTACTTGTGGTTGAGATGCATGTAAAAGAGAAACATTTTTCAGTTTGGGATAATCTGCAGTTAAAAGAATATGTCCTTATATTAAAAAATGTCAAGATATTTCTAGAGCAAGGGTTTTTCCAGGCTGTTATACACATGTCAAAAGAGCATAGGCTGCAGAAAAGAATCACGATCAACTGTATTTAATATGCTAAAATTCCTTTTTTGCACTTTTCAAAAATATTGTTTCACAATGCTATGATATTCTATGTTAATGGGATCTTTTTTTTACATTTAAATATGTTCAAATCTATAACAAATTAATAACAAATGCCGCTATAACAAGCACTTTAAAACAAATACTTAATAATAATATTAATAATAATAATAATAATAATAATAATAATAATAATAATAATAATAATAATAATAAAATAATTATTAAAATATTTTTCAAAATCTCTAATGTATTTTTTCTGCAAAATCAAGCTGAAATTATTAAGTGTCTTACTTCTGAAACATTTGGAATGGGCTCCACCAGGACCTCACTGGAGATGTTCTGAAGCTCTGAAGAGGATATGTCCAAAATCTCCACAGCAAGACCAATGAGAAGTCGGGCTCTGAAGGACACACCCTCTCCAATCCCATCATTTAAGTCCTGGTGCTCGTCCATTAGTGTGTACTGGCGTGTGGAGCCATACATGTTCACCCAGGCTGGCCCAAGTGTGGGCAAAAAGCCTAACAGGGGGCATAGAGGTGAATCAAAATGTTTATGGTTCTGGAAAGACTCCAATATCCTTGCTAATGTCTTAAATGGTTGCTCTATAAGTACACTTCCTGTCCCCATTTCAAAGTTCTCATACAGTGCAGACACTATGCCCCTTCCTTGTACCTTTGTCGCCATCATTTGAAATCTTGCGCAGGTCAATAAAATGAGTTCCTATGGCAACGTCGTTAACCTTGTCAGAATCCCGGATCTGAATTTTTATGCGTTTACACAGGGGTGGAAACATCTCAGTGAAGATGATTTGCTCATTCCAGGTGGGCTCATATGTGCCTTTCTGAACTGTGGTTTTCCCCTGCGGATACAGATGTAAAGCACGTCATATAAAGACATACTTCAATGCAGAAACAATCAGCAAAAGACAGACTGCATTGTATTTTGCACAATAGAATGCTGTAAAAAAGTTGTAGGTAGCTGACATACACTCGCATATAAGCTGTAGCCTAATAATTATACCACAAGATTATGGGATTTTCCCTTTTATTCTAGAAAAATGTAATTCCCAGCTATTAGTGGAAAACATTTGTGTTAAGTAGTGCATATCTCCCCTGTGTTGACTGACAAGTCAAAATGAAGTAAACTTTAATGACAAATTCAAGGCTTTGTCCCAAAATGCAAATTGTGCACTAAGCAGTATAGATAAACAGTAACACAGTTGAAGACCTGTCGCATAATTTAATGTGAAACTATGCTGTATTGCAAACGTGTTACACCAGGCAGCTGTTATACATCAAACAGAATATCCAACTATGGCAGACAGCCTTTATTTTCATATGTACATGTACAACCCAGTGAAATTCTTGTTCTCCACCTGTCATGTGCAAGCAGTAATCAGTGTGCAGGGACAGCCATATAGCAGGGAAGGTTATGTCCATTTGAAAGGTCCCACAATTTCGGATGTGGGGTAATGGATCTTGAATACACAACCTACTGATCAGTAGACCACAGCCTTAACCACTGAGTCTGGTTGTTTTCACAGTGTGTTTATGTTTCCCAGCTCTATGGTTGTATATTTTGTTATCTGACCTCTGAACTTCCTTTCTTATCTCTGTAGCTTCACTTTTAACTAGCGTGGAGGCTACAGTCAAGCGTCTGCTGTGGACAGAAAGGTAATGAATGATGGTTCTCATCTGAGGCTTATTTCAGACCATTTATTTATGTGTTTGTGTGTTTTCAGGGGGAAGAAATGAGAAAAGGCACTGAGCAGCACTCTCTGTGTACGTGTATGCATTTGAGAGTGCGCTGAGTGTAATAAAAATATAAAAATAAAACACTTTATTGCCTTGTTGAAAGCCTGCCTTTCATCGTACTGATGTGTTACAGATAGCTAACCATTTTACGGATTAATCTATGGCATCGTGATGATTGTCACATCCCATATAGTAGACAAAAGTCATCACTGCATATGTTATATACTGTACATCACAGTGATTTTGTTAACTAATTGGGAAGAGTGCTGCACATTGCTTTTTAATTATTCACTTTTCCACTCACCCTGAGTGTAATGCACATTTTAAATCTATCAGTGTTAGAAGATAGCACCCACTCAGGCAGAATATTCATTAAATCCAGACACTATCACAGTGTGATTAGCAAGTTCAGCTCAAATTCTCTTCACACTGCATTTTTTTATGTAAGTATTTAATTATATCTACTTTTTTTGAGATATAACACAAAACCCATTGAATTATTCATTTAATTTCTGAACCAGTTTGTCATTTATTAGGGTCACTGGAAGGCTGGAGCCCATCCCAGTTGACTCCAGGTGAAGGCAGGGTACACCCTTAATAGCTCGCCAGGCCATCACAGGGCCAAGACACATGCATACACATTCACATTTACACCTAGAGGCAGGAGAAAATATCTAATTGGCTTAATGTGCATGTCTTTGGACTGTAGGAAAAACTGGAAAAACTGGAGGAAAACCAGGCAAGCAGAACATGCAAACTCCAAACAAAAATATCCTTTGCTGGGCACAGGGCTTGAACCCAGGACCTTTTTGTTGTGGGGAAAAAGTCCAAACCCCTACACCACCATCCTATAGCAAATAACAAAGTAATAAATAAAACAACTTCCTATAAAGCTATAAACAGTATAATTTTAAGAAAATCCATTATCAGTGATGAAAAAAAATTGAGACAGTGTCTTGCTAATAGCAAACAGGTTGCATGTAAAACTGTCCCAAGAATGGTTAAATCTGGCTGTGCTCTAGGAACTGTGTTCAATAACTGTTAATAAATTAGATTGTGAGATACTAGAATTGTAAGGGACTTACTGCAGCTTAGAAACACCATGCTTTAGGACGTCTTTCTCGATTAGCGTTTTTTAATATTTAAAGAATAACATTTGCGCAGCACTGAGCAATTTTAGGCAAAATTGGCTTACCTTCTGCCCAGAGAACAACACTTGGACATAAGGATCCACAAGATCTCTGTTATCTCCAATTAAAGCTTTTTTTACATTGGCCATGATGCTGGCATTCATTCTGGGGAGACCTTCTGCTCGGAATATCTTCACATAAAAGCGGGCCCATTGCCTCTCTGTTGGCATTCCCTCAGGTATCAGAAGATTCCTGAAATGAATTCAGGTGAACATACCAACAAAAGTATTTTTATATCTGATGAAAATATGGTATTTTTATTCTCCAAGGATTCTTTTTCTGTAATTTCTGTAACTTTTGTAAATTTTGACCATCTGTACAGTTTAGTAACTCATTGTATTACCCTTCTATATCATCAGTGTCTGCCTCATTGCCCTTATTTGAGATCTTAACGTTGTCCCCTTTTGCTAACACCGATATGTCACATTTCACATAGCCTTTGCAGCCTGCTGTGATGTCATCAGGGTCAGTCAGCATGGCCCATTTATGGTACAACTGATGCTCTGCAACAAAATTCCATCAGAAAAAAAAACTTTAATCTAAAATATAGTCACCCACAGTATTTGTGACAGTTATCACTTCAAGTGTTTTTTTTTCAAAAACAGATAAGTCCGTTTTAATCTTTATTTTAATAATCTTTATTTTAAAGCTACTGGAAAAGTTTTTTTAAAAGCTACTGGAATGATTTTTATTTTATTTATTTATTTTTTGTAAAGCTACTTAAATAGTTTTTCCTATAATTAAACCAACTGGACTTATTTGTTTTTGAAAACAATCTCTTCATTCCATTATTACTTACCAGGTTGTGAGTAGATTGTTCCGACATCTAGTTTAAATGTGCCAACTAGTGTCCCACTTCGCAGTAAGTTTTTAGAATGAATGACCTGCAGGATCATCAGAAAGGTCAATAACATGCAATGCTTATGTTCCAATTAGATCTTTTTATACATATTTGAAGAGTTTGGGTTCAAAAACAGATAAGTGTCATTGTTTCTATTATGTGAAGAAACATTTTTTTAAAAACGTTTTTGAAAGCTACTGAAAAAAGTTTTTTTTTGTAAAGCTGCTAAAAAAAGAGTTTTTCTCATAATTAAAACAATGGCACTTATCTGTTTTTGAATTTAAACTCTTCATTTTCAACATTAGGATTTCCTCTCTATAGCAAATAAAGCATACTCACGGAAATCTTCAGGATCTTATCAAACATGACATCAGGTGGAAGATGGAAGTCAAAGACAAAGTACTAAAGAAAAAAAAAATGCAGCACATCAGCAAAGTGGTGTTTCAAAGCAAGACTTCTTTATTAATCTTTATGTAAATATCACTAGTACAATCCACCTGTGTTCTCTTCATAAACAAGACTGTGCTATTCATAAACAAGAACAGTATATTCTAATTATATTTGTCAATATTTAAACTTCAATTACTGCGATGGCCTGGTGAGCTGTCCAGGGTAAACTCAGACATCACCCAGCGTCGGCTGAGATGGGTGCAAGCCTCCCTGCGACCCTAATTAGGATTAAGCGGTTCATGAATGATGAATAAATAAAATTCAATTAAAGTAGTGTTTCTATATGATATGCCTGCCTTAATTTATCAGTTGAAGAAGGAAATAAATACAAAAAGTATCAGGACATGAATTTCAACAAATCAAGTTTTTTGTTGGGGTTTTTTTGAGACCTGCTTCATTTTCACCGATAATCCGTGAATGTTAACAACAACAACCGCATCAAGTTTAAATAAGTCTGATAAACTCAAAGACTGGGTTTTTCTATTTGCCATTTGTATAAATATAGATTTTAAAAATCCCACTGGATTAATTTAATCATAATAAGGATTTAGGAATAATATTTAGGAAGAATAGAATAAACTTTCAAGATGAAACATTTCGATGGATTCAAGTCACAAAGTGAATAAAAAGAAATCTCCAGTAACACCAAGCCAACAGAATAGTTTCTTTAAACAATTATTTAATCAATCATCTCAATCATCTTTATTTATAAAGCACTTTAAAAATAACCACAGCTAAAACAAAGTGCTGTACACAAATAGACAAAACAAACAGACTTAATTAATTAAAAACAATTGATAAAATAAAGCAGATATAAATACTACTATTTAAATGACATTCCCACAATTAATGAATGAAATTTAATGTTTTTATTTGCAGTGGATATGACAAGGTGCTAACTGATTCACGACCCTCCAACGTAACATAGCCATATTTCTTTTTCTTCTTCTGAATAATATAAGTAAAAAAGACTGGGTTTATAATGGAAGATGGGGAGGTCTGATGGATTGCTCCAGTTAAATCCAAACACAATACTGCTCACCTCACTGTAGTAAGGACAGTTTGTTGACTCTTTCATAGATGTACTCTTCTTCTCCTCTCCGATCTCTATACACACCAAAGGATCCATGTTTGTACCCACCAGCTGGCGAGCTTCAATCACTAAAATGCTTATCTGCAAAAAAAAAAAAAAAATTATTTTAGGAATAATTAAGAATAATGTACATTTCCCTCATCTATGGAACTACAGCAATTATTTTAACTGTAACAACTACTTTAGTGCTCTCTGTGGATTTGGATGCTGCATGTATAATTTACTATTAAATAAAATTAAGATGTTATTTAAAAGGCTGAGAATATGTTCAGGTGCAAGTATGGTGATCATTCTCAAGATGCAAAATTTCCTGGATAAGGAAGCCAGTAACCAGGGAACTTGATTGCATGGTTCCCCTGAAGAGCCATCTAATTCCTCGAAATTCTTTACATTTCAAAAAACAAAAGGAAATATAAACGGTGGGTTTAAAAGTAATGCAGAATGTGTATTCCTGTGCAAAGAGTCACACATGCATGAATAATTAAGAGTACAGGAATCTTTATGGGTGAAAAACATGAAAGATATGGGTTACCGCTATGTTAAAATTCACCCACTTAGCTGGATAAAAATACATTTGGTTCTAGGAATAAAAAAACCACACAGAATCAGAGCGAAGGTATGTGGATCCTAACGTGATCTGCTCACAGCTTTTCGTCGTCATCACAGTGAAACTCACTTGACATTTAGAGGGTGGTTATATTTAATCAGGAATGATGAGTGATATTCCGTCATCATCACTGTTAAACAGAAGTGGTGGCCAAAATGTAGGGGAAAAACACCATAACATGATAAGGGAATTTCTGTCATTTATTCTGTGCAAATCTGTAAACTCATCAGATTACGAACAAAGTTTTCTTTTAGTTTATATAACTGTAATAATAATAATAATAATAATAATAATAATAATATGACAAGTTTCAAGATGAACTTCAAAGTTCCATAAAAACCTTAATAAGTACCATTTTTTCTGTGGATTTTAAAGAAGAACGTTATTTATATTGAAATTGATTTGTTCAGAAGCTTTGTTCACATACCTACAGAGTGAGCACAGTTTTAGCTAAAACATTTAACAGCTGGGTTTAATGAAGTGTCTCACAGCATCCACATTTCAGACAAAAATACACATATTCAGCAGTAAACAAAGGGAATGAGCACCAGTGGTATTGTAAGTCCTGAAATTAAACTGATCATACACTGAGAATTTACAGCTACTGTCACTAATTCACTTCATTTCTTACCTGGTAATCCACAGGCCTCCCAGTAATAGGCTCCATCTTAATATCTGGCTTAGACCTGGAATGTAGTAAAGGGATTAATTTCATAATATTAATCCTGCACTTGAGGAAAAAAAACATTAATTTGTACCTGCTAAAGCTAAACCAAATATTTTGTGTATTTCACCCGGCTATGTGCATGTACATGACCCTAAACTCTTCACTCTAAAAATAAATCAGGATATACTGGCCAAAAAGGTAATCATTTATAAATTTAGAAATCTGAGCCATTGACTGAATAATGATTGTACTGATTAATGTTTAAACTGGCAACAATTCTTTTGACCATAAGTGATGATGTGAGTAGCTTCTCATTTCATAAACAACCATGGTGATGAAAAAAATTAGCAAAGCCTAAATATCAGACTCTGGAGTTATGGGGAAAAGGACATGAGTCTGATGAGTCCAGACTTACTTTAATCCAGAGCAATGATCATGACAGAATAAGAAGGGATGCTCATGAAGACTTGTAGTTATCATGTATAATGGCCACTGTACAAGCCCTGGTGGCAGTGTTATGATTTAGAGTTGCTTCAATTGGTCATGTCTAGGCTCAGCAACATTTTGTGTCAATACATTGACATTAGCTGGCTGCTTAAAGAACTGAATGACCAGATTATTACATCAATGGCCTTTTTCTTCCCTGTTGGCTTGGTCACCAGATTCAAGGTTAAACAGTGAGAGAGTGATTCAGGGAGCACAAGGAATCATTTTTACACATGAACTGGCACCAAAAAACCTGACATTAACCCTAGTGAAAGTCTTTGGAATGTACAGGAGAAGATGTAACAGAATGGAATGCCACAAAGAACATGTGCCATTTTTAAAGCTAAAGGTGGTACAATAAAATATTAATATGGCCCTGCAATAGACTGGCGAGATGTTCAGGGTGTACCACGCCTTCGACTGCAGTCGAATGAGATAAGATCCTGCATCCCTGCAACCCTAGTAGGATTGTGAAAATGAATGAATAAATGAAAAGGATATTAATACCTAAATTATATCCACTATTGCAGGTGAAGTATACAGTAAGTATTATTATTGTAAAGAACATAGTTCATCCCAGCACCCCGTGACACAGTTGGGTGTGTTCAAATTTCCTAAACTTATTGAAATGATGAAGTATAAGCAGTAAAAGGTCATTTTAGGCTATAAAACAGCAGATTTTACTTCTAAAAGGATCTACCTCTTGTTGGAGACATTGGTGGTCACTGCAGTGATGGATGCCAGAGAGATAGTATCAGGATCACGCTTTATGCCTCTTTGGCCAAGATCCTCAGTTTCCAAGATGGCAGGATCATCTAGACACAAACATACACATAATATTAAGGAGGAATATGTCAGCATTAATTTTCAGTCTTTTTAAAGCAGCTTAACTGCTTATGGAAGACTGTCCTTCCTAATCACCAGGATTCATAATAAAATACTGAGCTGCTCTTAAATTAGATCTCAGAACCACAGCAATCTCGAATGGTAAAAATACTCTACCAAGAACTGCTGACAAGAATTTAGATAGAAGTTTATTCACATTATACAAGTGATTATTTCTGTATTACCGATATCTTAAATCAATCAAACAATCAATCAATCAATCCTAAAGCCTTTTAAAAATGCAGTTGTATATGCAGTCATTTACCTTTCTTATGGGTGTCTTTGGAGCTGCGGACCTTTCCAAGCTTCATGGCTGAAAACACTCCTTTTCCTGCTCTGAAATACAAGAAGAAAAACAGCATCTTTATATATTGTATACAAAAAAAATATTTATTCAAACATTTATTCATCATTTCCCATACTTGATACATATAAATATTGCACAAGACATACAGACCTTACATCTTAAACATTGGTATTATAAAGAACAAATTTAGTTTTTCACCACCAAATGCTTGAAATGCTAGTAATTCATAACACATTCTGCCTTTAAATGCACTAAACATAAACAAATAGATTCCAACGCATGTATAATCTTTTGCAGTGAATATCGTGATGGAAAGTTTTTATCACACAAACACGTCAGCCATTTCACAAGAGAAAAACCCAGTTACAATAGCATTGGCCTTATCCGGTGACACTGCACTGATATTATACTGCTCAAATATCAGCAGTACTACAAAAGGCTGATGATGTCACAGCCTGCCTCGACAAATGCACAGGTTTAATAATTAAATAAGATGGGCACAGTTGTCCAATTAAGTGCTGATATGGATCAATGTCCAAAAACAGATGAAAGCAATCTACACCACTTTTTTTTCTTCTTCTTCTTCTTCTTCTTGTTCTTTGAATTAGAACAAAAGTAGACAGGTAAGGCATAGTGAATTACTATATGGAATAAACCACAAGTTTAAAAAAACAAACAAAATTGTATTAATTAGTTCAGTAATCAAATAAATATAATTTGTGGTTTATAGTAAGGAAAATTAAGGCACATGTGATTGTTAACAACATTGCAGACAAAAACTCATCTTTCTCAACAAGCTGTTGAACATCACTGACAACTGAAATAGGATGATATTTATTGCATCACTCCGATGTGATTTAATAACACACACACACACACACACACACACACACACACACACACACACACACACATATATAAATATAT
>JAOUQZ010000008.1:19529201-19546654 GCA_028564935.1 Neosilurus hyrtlii | reverse complement strand
AGTATTGGTTGTTTCAATCAATTTCAGAATTTTTTTTCAGGTATAACCAACTTAATGCAAATATTGGCGGGATTATCAGCTACCAAGATTTGCTTTTGCAGCTTGCTCTGTATGTACCGAATAGTATTAAAACTAGAAGCTCTCATAGAGAAGTGGACTGCTGTGAGGGGCAGTTAATCCAAGCCTATATAGTTCGCTTGTACGCGTTTTGTTTATCTCTCCAGGCCCGTTTATTCCTGCATGGAAGGTGACGACGATCGCAAGAACTAAGAGCTTATCGTGCCGCGTATGCACAGGCCTCCTGAGGCCAACCAAAGAGGCTCTCTCAACCTTCCTATAATTGTGCTGCACATGCGTTACCACATAAATCGAGTCGCCCATGGAATTCTGGAAGGGCTACCGGGCCCAACCAAATATCGGCTTTAGCATCCAGGCAGGAAAGCACAATATGTGTTGCTGTTCTGCTTGCTGCGCTCTCTTCACAGCAACAAAAAGTAGGCAAATATAGCAAATAAATGTCAACACAAAAGTCGTAGTGCACAAAGGGCAATATTTTAATTTTGTGGTTATTTGGTTATTTAATCCTGTGTATTAGGTACAATAGAGCCAACAGAGGAATAATATTAAAGTAAATACTCTGCAAATGTTTTGCACTGAATTAACTTGGTGAAAATCTACACTTTAGATCCCCATTGTATATAATAAATCAATATACTTCACTGCATGTAAGCTTTAATTTTTCAACAAACTTAAATTATTGTAATTAATGTTTTAAAAAAAAGCCCTAGAAGGCCAAAACGTCCATATGCTGTGAATAATGTTTTCAGTTCAGAGTTTCCTGTGCAAGCATTATTTAATGAATTTCTTCAGCACTAGAGGTAAACATATGACTTAATTAGACAGCATTTTATATATTAATTACAATAATTCATTTCATTTTTTTTAACGCACAAAGCTTACCTGAAGTCAAACTGTGAGTGTGTTACCTGCACTCTTCAAGCGTAAAGGGAAGGAATCTCTTTCTAAAAACTAAATAATAATAGTTTCCTTCACTCTCAGGAGTACATGAGGTAAAAGAGAAACGCAGGGCATAGATATAGATAGAGTTACCTCTTTTAAGTCTCTAAATGCCTTTGTAATTGTATGGAGACGGCGATAAATGCACACACACTTATTATATTATTACTCCTTTTTTTGATATATTAAACATTCTCTCAGAGGATTCAATTACCACAGCAGGGTCCCATTATGTCAGATTACTTTGATCTATATTTAAAAGATGAAGAAAGGTTTGGAGACAAGGTAAAGAGATAGCACTGAAACAAACAGAGTTGAAAGAGATTTTCTTTGCATCTGAATGACGTCTGTGAAGTTGGCATTGGCTTTGCATTCCTACAGTGCTGACTCAGTTCTGGTTTAGATTTGCCTTGGAAATGCTAAGTGGTTGCCATAACATTGCACTCTACTCTCGGTCAGGTTGGGAGCTGCCAGATATAAGATAATATCTGTCTGAGTGCACTGTTTGTTTATTTATTTATTTACTTACTTACTTATTTTAATGAAATGCTTCATAATCACAGTGAATATTGTATTTATCCAGCCATACATTATGTATACGACTTATCCATTAGGGTCGCCAAGGAAGCTGAAGCCAATCCCAGCTGACTTTGGGCAAGAGACACCTTGAACAGGTCACCAGTTCATCGCAGGGCTAACACAAACACAAACAACCATTCACACTCACATTCACACCTATGGACAATTTCAAGAGGCTGCAATAGAGTCGCTTGATTAGAGAGGAAACCAATGCAAACTCAAGATGAACATGCAAAGTCCACACAGAATGGCTCCAGTCCACCATGAGGTTTAAACCCAGAACCTTTTGCTGTAAGGCGACAGTGCTAGCCACTGCAACACTGTACTGTCCCACATTGTATTTATCATTGCTATTTAATATTTTCCATAATTGTGCACTGTGTTCTGTGCACTTTTACAAAACATGGAAAATCCTATAAATAACCAAAGGATACGTTTTTCTTCATTGTTAACTGATGGGGGCCGCACGGTGTCATAGTGGTTAGTACATCCACCTCACAGTAAGAAAGTCCTGGGTTCAAGTACTGGGCTCAGGTGTTTCTGTGTGGAGTTTGCATGTTCTTCCCGTGCTTGTTTGGGTTTTCTCTGTGTACTCCGGTTTCCTTCAACAGTCTAAAGACATGCACATTAGGGTAACTGGCTGTTCCAAATTGTCCACAGGTGTGAGTGTGAATGTTTGTGTGTGTTGGCCCTGCGACAGTATGGCGAGCTGTTCAGGGTGTACCCTGCCTTTGTCGAGGGTCGGCTGAGATAGGCTCCAGCCTCCCCATGACCCGAATAGGATTAAGCGATTCAGCAAATGAGTGAGTGAGTGAGTGAGTGAGAGTGTTAACTGATGATACACAGAAACAGAAATGGTTTAATTAATTTGAAATCAGTGGACTTTGGGTTTTATTATCATCATCTCACTAAATTGCAGCCCATAAAAATTCAGGCTTTGCTTCAGCTTTTTTCTTACTTAAAATGTTGGGATGCATGCTCTAAGTTACATGTTGCTTAAATGTTCATGGTGTTTAAATTTGATATGAAAGAATTTTTAATTGGCCATTTCAGTATAAACAGGTGTGGATGTTGGGAGCCAGGCCCTGTAAAACCCTGATGAATGCACACATAGCTCGATTCTGTCAGCTGCCCTGGCTTCAAGAGCTGGCCAGTTCATCCAGCATCTGCCAGGAAATAAGAGTGCAGTAAGGTGCATATCATAAAAGTTTTATAAAGCGAAGGAAATGTAAATGTGTAAAGTAAGAAAGAAAACGGATGGTGAAGAGACAGTGATATATGACCTTTTCCTCTAAACCGGTGGTCACCAACCCTGTCCCTGGAGATCTAACTTCATTCAGGTTTGATCTCAAACTCAAATCTTACACATTTCTTTTATTTTATGATTAGATTGTCAAGTGGACATGATTAGGGTTGTTAGGGTAATTAACTGATCTTGGTGAGGGTTGAGGAGAATCTGGAGCCTTGCCCAGGACAACCAGGGATGAGTCAGAGATCCACCAGTCCCAGTTCATCATAGGGAATCATGCATACAGATTTATACACTCAGTTATTCTCAGGTGCAACTTAATATTTGTAATCCACTGACTGCCATGATTTTATGAAGTGGAAAGAAGCCGGAAAACCTACAGGAAAACTTTGTGGACAGGGAGAACATATAGTGTCATGAGTTCAGAATCGAATTAGGAACTTTGAAACAGTAAAGTGCCAATGCTACCCACTGTCACTCATAGGGGTAACATTTACGGTTTAAGAATAAACTGAAGAAATTCTTCTGTGTCTTATTGGAATCAGTGACTTACTGTATAACCCACAAAGCATAGGGGATAGTATGTTTGCAGGGACTGTCTGCATCCGCTGCTGCAGATGCTTGCTTGTCTCTAAGGCCACTCTAGGGTGCATTTTTTGTCAGTGGTTGGTTTCCAATTCATACCTGTTATACTTAGTGTCAAGGTCCTCAAAAACCACTACTGAAACTGGGTCACCTTGACCTAATTTCAAGGTCACAGGGGCCATATGAAATATGCACATGGTCATGTAAAAAGTCAGATAAGTAAAATTTAGCACATGACTGTCTGTTATTTATACCAGATATGCCCAAGGACATGGCTCTTAACCTTGTAAAAATAAAAACATGATGATACTAAGTGTGCTGTTGACCACACAGTGGATACTTGTGTTCTGTGAAAAAAACACATTTCTAATTGAAACACGACTTATTGTTGGTAAAAATATCTCCCTATCCTGATGCTATTTAACTGAGCTTTAAGACTCCCTTGATCTCTTTCATTACTGTAGCATTGATATTAATTTCTCTGGCGGTGGTACTGCACCTTCAGCAGTTGTTCCAGAGTGAATATTTTGAAGTGCTGCCTTGAGACAGAGTGAAAAATGAGAAGGTAGAATTAAACCAAAGCTCTCCAGTTAGTATGAACAGAACAATGTCAGTTCTCTCTCTCTCTCTCTCTCTCTCTCTCTCTCTCTCTCTCTTTCTCTCTTTCTCTCTCTCACTCACCCTCTCTTACTTTCTCTTTCACAGTTTTTCCTTCCTCTTCTTTCAGACCTGTTCCTCCAGCTAGAACTCATTCACCCAATAGCTCTCACCTCTAGCATATACATTTCTGTCATTTTTGGTTTTCATGTAGGGTTAGCATGTCTGCCTCAAAGCAAGATCTTGTGTTTGAGTCCTGGGCTCGGGCATTTCTGTGTGTAGTTTGCATATTTTTCCTGTGCTTGCTGTGCGCTTCCTCAGGGTACTCCGGTTTCCTCCCACAGTCCAAAGACATGTACATTAGGTTAATTGGCTATTCCCAGTCACCTGTAGGTGTGAATGTGAATGTAAATAATTGTGTGTGTGATGCCAAGCTCTTTAGGGTATACTCCGCCTTCGTCCAGAGTAAGCTGAGATAGGCTCCAGCCTCCCAGTGACCCTAAAAGGATGAAGCAGTTCGGTAAATGAGAGAGTGGCTTTCATGTACTGAATTTCTAATGCATTCCTTGTCTTGCTAAAGCACAAGAGACACAAGGTCTTCCAGATTTTTAATTAGCTAATGTAATAGTCATGTAAAAATGTAAAATAAAATACATTCATAAATAAATAAATAAGATGGAGGAGCCTTGTCTTGCTGAAACAAATGACAAAAACCAGCAGAATTTGATGAATTTATGAATATGTTGTATGTAAGTCATGCAGAGAAACAACTCTCAAGGACTAGGTGTAGCTTTCTCCTGGGCAACCCCAAAAAAATTCTCTTTTACATTCAGACTGGTGTTACTTTAAGATGACTTATTTAAGATATGCACTTCTGATCTCCTGCAATGAAGCCTTTAAAAGCAGTGACACCGAGCCCAATGCCAAAGGCAGACTGCAGTCTATCATCTGCGATTGATTATACTGAAGGAAAGAAAGGAAAAGCCCAGGGGTTGTTTTTCATTACACTGTCTATGATATTACACTGTGCATGAGAGACATGCAGTGAATGAGCAGAGAGTACAAAAAGTAGGACACAAAAAAATAGGAGGGAAATCACTGCTTTGACCAAAAAAGAGGAAAAACTGCCTGACTGTCTACTGGCCAAGTCCAGTCATATGGGATATAACACTAGAAAAACATCAAAAAGGAAGTGAGAGAAAGAGAGTGCTGAGGATTGTGTGGTATTGAATGGCAATAAGCTTGGAAAAACATGGGTTTCTGAATTATCTCTGCATTCTGAATATGTTTTATTTGAGATTTAAGATCACATTTGTTTGCTACAAGAACTAATCAACATTTTTGAAGCCAGAGTATGACTTACACAGCAAATTGATGCCACATTAAAAAGAAAAACCGCAAAAACAGATCAGCTCCAGAAAGTCACGAACATCTTAAAGTTAATGAATACCATCATATAAATGATCATTATTCCAAATCGCTGGCTTTTATGTCACGGGAACAAACTTTTATATCATTTTTGAGAAACGAATGAAACATTTCAATTGAAAACGATTGTTCTACAACCCAAAATCGGACAAAGGATGCGACGGGATGTTAAAATTGAAATTCAAACTGAAAAGAATTATTTGTATATAATTACTGATCCGTACTGTGCTCAAAACAATATGACAAGAATGATCTGATGTCTAAACAAAACAAAAAAAAAACACTACCCTGAAAATACATGCATAATTAAAGTTTAATTCTTACAACATTTTTCAAGTTGGGACAGTAAAGTAAGAGCTTTTAAGTTTCATAATCATCATTTTCTGCATCATCATCATCATTTTCTGAATCGCTTAATCCTTTTCGTGACCATCATCAGGGTCACGGCGAGGCTGGTGCCTCTCTCAGCCAACACTAGGAACTGGCAGGGTACACCCTGACCAGCTCACCAGACCATTCATACTCACACTCACACCTAGGGGCAATTTGGAACAGCCAGTTAGCCTAATGTGCATGCCTTTGGACTGTGGGAGGAAACCGGAGAAGCGCTGTGAGAACACACAAACTCCACATAGAAACGCCCACACCCAGGAATCAAACCCAGGGTATTATTGATGTGAGGCGGATGTGCTAAGCACTATGCCACCATACCCGGCCCGCCCTCTTTGTATCATGACCAGGTCTGTTATTTTAACTCTAATGATAGATAATACTTCTGAGTATGGACTCACTGCCCTTTCATTGTGTTGAGCTTTTATCTGTTACAACTGCATAAAATAGTACTTTCTTCTCATTTCTGTTGATCGTTTTCCTTGTTTCTACCTTTTGTAATATATAACCAAAGTGAAGCAATAAATGGCAATATTATCTTGCTCTCTTGTTAGGTAGGAGGTCATCTGACCACTCCTCTAAAATAAGTCCTCGCCCTACGGTTGAGCAGCCAATATTGTCACGTCAGAGAGCCCCACAGTCCTCTTCAGGGCCTGAGGCTCCACGCAGAGGAGGATACCTGCCCATCCGCTCTAAAAACAAGCATAGGGTGGACCTAAGTCAGCCCCAAGCTGACCAACGCAATGCTAACAAGCCTAAATTAGGTGAGAGTATGTTTTTGTTGTCTATGTAAAATATATTAACTTTGATTACACTGAGCACCTGGAAACTGTATGCTTTTTGAGTTCATTAGCATGGTTAATAAAATGCATGTTCATTACGTGAACAGTATGGCATATATAATGATACATGGCTGTATCTGATATTTCTCTCTATTCATAGCATCTGAGTCCATCTATGTGGTGTCACTGCAGGCACAGAAAGGCATACAGAGGAGCGTACCAGCAAGCAAGACAGTCAATACAGAAAACCCTCCTCCAGGTAGAGTCTATTATTATAGTACCACATAACCTCATTATTAGAAACTTCCATCTGAAATTTTGTTTGAAAATAAGTTATGGCTTTATGAGTTACCATGCTGATAACTGTTGCTTGAAGGTCAATCTATCAACCAGACATCAGTCAGGATGATAATGCCTGTAACATAGGCAGCTTTGACCAATCAACATTCATGTTCCAGTATAAGACTTTTAGGTCTCAGTCCAACAAACGTTTCACCTGTAACAGTTTTACATATTGGACGGCACGGTGGTGTATTGGTTAGCACGTCTGCCTCACAGCAAGAAGGTCCTGGGTTCGAGTACTGGTCTCAGGTGTTTTTGTGTGGAGTTTGCATGGTCTTCCCGTGTTTGAATGGGTTTCCTTCGGGAATTTCCGGTTTCCTCCTGCAGTCCAAAGACATGCACATTATTAGGCTAACTGGCTGTTCCAAATTGCCCCTAGGTGAGAGTACGACACAATGTGAATGGTTGTGAGTGTGTGTTAGCCTTGCGACGCACTGGCGTGCTGTTCAGGGGTACCACATCTTTGCCCAGTGTAGGCTGAGATAGGCTCCAGTCTCCCTATTACCATAGTAGGATTAAGTAATTTGGGTAATGAGTGAGTGATGAGGGAGTTTTACATGTCCTACATAACAATTATAAAAAAAAAAATTAGGTGTCAGTGTATGTTTCAAAACAGCACTTCATAAGATTAATACGAAACAAAGATTACGACAATACATGAAGTATACACACTTTCACAACTCATTTCAATATCTCAAAAGCACTGTGTAATTAAAATCATCTAATGTTGCTATAATGGAATACACAGTTTACAAATTGAAATCAGTCTAGGTCTTTTGTGGAATCAAGTCTTTACTCATTAGCCATGTTTATCAGAGCGTGATGAAGTAGAGGAGGTGGAAGACATCACAGTGAGGATTCTGTCTCCCCAGTCTGTTGTAATAACTTGGGTGGATCCACTTGTCCGGAAGCAGAAAAGCATCCCTGAAGGTTCCAGGTAAGAAATCTATCAGGTGGGTTTTAGTCTTTAAAAAATATGATTAGGTAAAGTCAGTGTAAAAGTGCGCTTGCACGATCATAATGAGCCGATCATATTCCGAGGTCATTCCGATGTTAATCTCAGGTTTCAGACATTTCTTTTTCGATATGTTCTTCGGTTATTACCCGATGTGTTTCTGACCTTATTCCGATGTTTCATCTGATGTTATAATGATCTATATTAAATCTATATCTGATTTGTAATGATGTTCTGATGTGTCTCCAATATTGTATAAAAAATTGTATAAATTTTTTATTGTATAAAATGTGACCCAAATGCTGCTCTGATTTTTTTTTTTTAATTTACACCAATGTTACACCGATCACTAACTAAACATACCGATGTATGCACTCTGATTTTTCCCTATGTTTCCCTGATGTATTTTGTACACAGTAGAAATATTTCACTCAACCGAAGTTTTTCCCGAAATGTCCTCCGATGTATACCAATGCTTTTCGATGTATACAGATGTTCTCTGATTTCCTCTAATGTAACATCGGAATATGATTGGGATCGCATGATGTGATCATATAGCATTGTGTGACAGTGGAACATATCGAATGAGAAAGATAAGAAATATTCAAGATGGATTTTTGATGTGTCACAATAAATGTTTTTTATTTACAGGCTGTATACAGTCAGATATAGAGAGAAGGGAGAATCTGCTCGGTGGGAATATAAGGAGACCACACAGAGACGGTTGGTGATTGAGAAGCTGTCTGCAGATGGAATGTATGAATTCTCTGTCCGAATCACTCAGGAAGACCAACATGGAAAATGGAGCGTATCTGTATTCCAAAGGACTCCTGAATCAGGTATGAATTATACAGGATGATTTAAGATGAGTGTGCTCCAAACACTCTGTGTAGTGCTTGTGGTAGCACCACTCTCTGGGACATCGTCACAGAGTGTAGATCAATCAGTAGGTGATGATGTCACAGAGATTGTAGGTCATGTGACATACTGGTGGGACACAGTGACCAAAAGAAAGAGAAAATGATACAGAAGGACAAAGAGAGACAAAGAGACAGAAGAACACAGAGCCCCTTTTGGAGCCATTACATGGGACATCCCAGAAGTACTATGTATGTAGTTAGCCTGAATTAGTCCGCTAAACTCAGAAACTGTGATGAGTCTACAGTGCTGAGAGAGAGAGAGGCTAGAGACTGAGTAAACTGTCTGACTGAATAAGTCTATAAGCCAAAGCAGTAAATCCCAGACCAAAGAGTAGCAATAATGTGCTAATACAGTCCACAATCGCCGTTAAAAAACACAACAACAACAGCAACTACACACAAGTGAGTTTGATGATTGATTTTTTGTAAAATTAACTTATGTGTAACACACACACACACACGCACGCACGCACGCACGCACGCACGCACGCACGCACGCACGCACGCACGCACGCACGCACGCACGCACGCACACAGGCAGCCATAGCCTAATTGTTAGAGAAGTGGCTTTGGGAACTGAAAGGTCACTGGTTCGATTCCCAAAATCAGGAAAAATGTGTGGTGGTGGTGGGGGAGTGAGTTGCATCTTCTCTTCCTTACTCATGGCTGAAATGCCTTTGAGCAAAGCACCTAACCCCCAACTGCTCTCCAGGAGCCCCAATGTCTGTGGCAGCTCACTGCTCTGAGTGTGTGTGCTCACTGTTTACATGTGTGTGCTTAGTTTAGATGGGTTAGATGCAGAGAAAATAATTTCTCTTGCAGGAAATTAATACAGTATATCAAAAATCTAAATACATACACACTTACACCAAATGCAAATATACAATTAACAAAGTTGTATAAATAATACAGCATGTCGTGAAAGTCTTTGTGAATTGGATCATCAAGATGTCCCATTAAGGCCTGCCTTCTTGAAAAACTAATGATAACCTCATTATTATTTTCCCTGGAAAAACTATAGCATTGTTTTTTCCAATTGAATAAACATGAATAATCATCGAAGCTCTAATACAAAAATCTCTGTTTTGCCGATTCTCTATCATGTCCCTAAATCTGCAGTTCCCTCTGGCCCTCCTGAGAACTTTGAGGTGAACCCACTTAGAGGGAAAGGCACAGCGGTCACTGCAACATGGGATCCACCTGATGAACCCAATGGTAAAATCAGAGGTGAGACCTAAAGCGCTCCTGTTTATAATATTACAGTTTTTATCTGGTTTTGTTTGGGAGGAGTATATCCAGCTTTCTGAAGGAATTGGCTGTGAAAAGTTATACTAGTATTTTGCCAAGTTACAAATAAAATGAATCAAATTTTCTGGTTGTAACATCATTACTCAACATGCTGCTTTCCATTAGTGAACAATGATTGAATCCTATCTAAATATAAACTACAAGATCTATTTCTCTGTGTTTTCATTCCAGAATATATCCTATCCTATGCTCCAGCCCTGAAACCGTTTGGAGCAAAGTCAGTAACATATCGTGGCACTATTACCTCCGCTACCATAGACGGGCTGACACCTGGTGATCGCTACATCTTCAAAATTCGGGCAGCTAACAGGAAAGGACAAGGACCACAGTCTAAAGCACTGAGTGTTGCAATGCCTGAAAGTAAGTGTTAAATTGTCTTTTTCAGATCATCAATAATGATAAAACTTAAAAGGATTTTCTACAACAACAAAAAAAAGTAAAAAAATGCTGGCGGGTATAACAAAAGTAAAAAAATTGTTTCGCTGCTGTCAGGCAGAAAACTTATATGTCCAAAACCATTAGCTTTCAGGAAATGGAAAAAAAAACTTTTTTTAAAAATAATTGAATATCGTGCCATCAAAGCTGATTTTGTGCATGTGTGTGTACACTCCCACCCACACTTCTGCCCCTGCACGAGTGAGTGTGTGTTTGTATGTGCCCTCCCACCCATGCACGTGTGTGTGTGTGTGTGTGTGTGTGTGTGTGTGTGTGTGTGTGTGTGTGGTGTGTGTGTGTGTGTGTGTGTGTGTGCACTCCCGCCCACTTGTGAGTGTGTGTTAGTATGTGCACTCCTGACCATGCACCAGTGTGTGTGTGTGCGTGTGTGTGTGTGTGTGTGTGTGCGTGTGTGTGTATGTATACAGTCCCACCATGCCTGAGTGTGTGTTTGTATGTGCACTCCCGCCCATGCAAGTGTGTGTTTGTATGCAAGTGCAAGTTTGTATGTTTCAACATGGCTAAACTTTTTACATTCAGCTTTACTATAAGCTGCTTCTGCTACGATGGAGGCAGAGCTGGAAATGCAAGGTTTAGTGACAGTTCTACGATCCAGTGGAGTTACAAGAAGTAGCTCACAGGCTCTTTTTAATGCTTTTTATTGGTTAAGTATTAAAACCCCACAGACAGACATTAAGGCTCATTAAGTATAATGTGCAATATGCAGGTTTAAATTAACTCTCATTATAAGTTTTTAAAAGTTTCCCAAAGCCTTATAGGTTAAAATCAGTATGCACTCTTTGTTGCCAGCCAGCAGTACTGCCTCAAGGCATTCCACTCCGTCCAAGAGCCTCTCTAGAACACCTGTATATGATACGGATACAGAAGACGCAGAAGAATTTCATACCTATACCACTACTTCTTCACCCACAAACAAGAGATATCGCCCCCTTTCCCAAACCCGATCTTATCACAGCATTTTTTCATCGATAAGGGGCTCGGTCAGGAATTCAGGTTTGAATTCTAGGACAACCATTAGCAGTGATAAAAAAGGAGATGAAGAAGAGACACCAACAGACAATCCAAAAGAAGATGAAGCAACAGCAAATGAAGCTGTTGAGGATACGCAACCTGAAAGTACTAACAATGTTCCCTCAAAAACTGAGAAGGATGATCAACAGAAAGGTTCAATTGGAGTAGAGGAGTCAAGCACGGTTCCTAAAATTTCATTATCCAAAACTCATTCCTCCCTTTCAAAGTCCAAAGAGGGCCAACACCAATCTCAATCACTGACACCTCGCACATCCCCTCTTGTCAATGCTGGCCGTTTAAGACGACCAATCTCTAGTGCCTCATGGTCACGATCAAGGAATCAGAAAGGAGCATCTTCCAGTTTACCCAAAAGCCAGGACCCTATAGTCTCAAAGAATGTCCACACCAGTTTATATCCTGAAGACAAGGTCAGTACTGCAGTAACTAAATCATCCACCCCATCACCTTACGAAACCAGGACAGAAACCGAGAGTGCACCATCATTGTCATCACTGTCTTCATCTGGAACAAAAAGAGTTTCTGCCACAGCAAGTCATGACAGTAACTCAAGGCCTCATGGTCCTGTTTATCCAAATGGCAGAAGGGTAATTAAGGGTACCAGGATGACTGGACGACAAAAAACAGCTTTAACCTCATCAGCTTTATCACAATCTTCAACAGGATCTAGTACTGATGATCAGGATGCCCACTCCACTAGCATCATGGATACAAATCATGACAATAAAAATGATCACAAAATAGAGATTATAAATTATGAAGACCCGACCTCTTCTTCTCAGCATGCCACTACTCTTCCCACTTCAATAAAAGAAGAGAATACACGAGACTTTGGTAACAATGATCATAAAGACAAGGCTATTAGCAGTTATTTACCTTCATCGTCTACAGCAAGCCCAGGACATGGTTCCTCTTTGTCTAATAGAAACTCCAGGATAGTATTTGGAAGTAGTCAAAGAAAAGATGGCAGGATCCCATGGAGCAGGACCGCCTCTTCTGTGGGTGCAGGGAGACCAATTCTGAGAGGAATACCATCCAAACCAGCAGGCTCTCAGTTGTTTGACTCTAACCTTGCAAAGCCCACTGTAAACAGCAGACAAGCAGCTTCAAGCAATGAACCAACAACTTCTAATGATCACATTCACAAAGAAGAAGCACACTCTGGCAATGATCACAAACATGATTACCTCTCTGAGGTCAGCAAAGAAACCCATGAGATAAGCAATAAGAATAATGCCCCAACTACATCCCCCAAAACAGTTGCGATTCAGAGGAATGGACAATCTTCATCCTACATTAATCTCAATAAACTTGGATTGGGTTCAAATGGAAAGCTTCGTTCTGCTCAGCTGGCCAGTCGTCTGAATGAGTTACGGTTGCGTGGTAGGTTACAGACAGTACAAAATCCAAAACTCCAAAACTCCTCTTCAACATCCATTTCAACTTCTTCATCCTCTTCTGCCTCCCAGACTGCGGAACACAAAGCTTCATCTACAGATCAAGGCACAGGTGCTAGCCAAAATTCTAACGTTAGATCAACTGTGGGTCCAGTCTCACACTCATCCCTGAAGCAACCTGCTATTGATCAGAACTCTGGTGGTGACACATCAACTGATTTAAAGACTCCATTATCAGCTCCAGCTAGAAATCCTGTGGTGAGGTCACGGTATCCACATTTAAGAGGAAAAACCCCAATCAGTTCACATAAACCTAGTTATGGACAAGGTAAGCATCATTTTATCATTTTAAGTTTTATTCATTATATGTGACTTGTTCTAGCAAAACCTGTTATAGTACTTCTCTACAAAATATATTATGGAGAAAAGGGTAAACAAGAGTAAAGGTGCAAATGTTGACTCGCTATTTGATTCTCCTTCTTTACAGTTTATACCGTTGCTATGGAGTTTGTAGAAAAACAGTTGGAGAATCAAATGTTGACTTAGTGTTTGTACTTTCTAAAACCTTTTCTCCATAATGTACCTTAAAAACAAGTCCTGGGTTTTGCTAGATAAGGTCACATGAAAATGTGAAGCTATAGGGTCTTATATTCAATTTACTTTCTTAGGCAAGAATGGACGACCAAATCTTACAGCTACAAATGGTAAAATTGTATCCACATCAAATGAAAAAACAAAAGGAAATGGAGTTAAACATATTACAGGCCCTGATGGAACCAGATGGGTGAGTTTACATTAATATTCATTATTCTGAATGATACAGTATTATACATACAAAGGCTTGCGCAGCCAATAACTTTAGAAAAGTCCAGACATTTATGAAGGGATATCTTTGTGTTGTGTCTTAGGTCCTGCCATGTGTCTTTTTTAATCTTTCTCATGTATTTACAGTGAATGTACCCTCCCTTAGGTTGTAGATCTGGATAAAAGAGTCCTAATGAATGAAGAAGGAAAGGTTTTGCAGGATTCTAGAGGCCGACCCAGGAAAGTAGTTGTTGGAGAAGATGGAAAAACTATCTTTGGTGTGATTTCTTTTTCCTTCTTGTTATACCAATTTCTTGCTTCAAATGTAGTATTCCTAAACAGTTAATATATGATTTGTTTTCTGTTAGATGAGCAGGGTACCCCAATCGTAAACCAGGAAGGTATGGCTTTGTTTGGTAATGGGAGGGATGGTCGGCCTGTGGTTAACCCCAAAGAGAAGTATCTCACTGTTGGAGGGAAGCCAGTGGTGGGTCTAAATCGTCCTACATCCAGTACTACAACCACAACAACGACAACTACCCCTGCAACTACAACCACTACCACAACCACCACTGAACCAACAACAACAGAACTTACAACTCTGGAGTCCACAACTCCAGCTTTACCTACCTGTCCCCCGGGAACATTTCCAAGGCTGAATAAGAATGGCTTTCCTATGATGGATGCTTATGGAATATTGGACTGCTATCCAGATGGTGAGCTTTTGAAAAGCATACTCAGATTTTCCAGGGTTTTATTTAGCATATCACAAATATTGTATAAATATCCGTATAACTAGTTTTAAAATTGGGATGGGCTTATACCAGCTGTGCTAGTGAGATGCTTGTGAGGTGGGCTTATAGCATGCTGTGCCAGTGAGATGTATTGGGCATGTGATTTAGTACCTGTATTGACAGTGTAATCAGGGTTACGATTAAATTAAAGAGGGTTTGTCTCAGTATGCCATATATTTTACTCTTGAATAATATGAAAAAATTCTTTTTCAAAAAATGCAATTCAAATTTCATCAATCATTCATTTACTGAACTGCTTAATGCCATCAGGGTCATGAGGGGCTAGAGCAGAGGCAGGGTGCACCCTGCCAACGGCCAACACACACAACCACTCACACTCACACCGAGGGGCAATTTGGCACAGCCAATTAGCCTGGCATGCATGTCTTTAGTTGTAAACTTTTTTTTAATTAATTTAAAAAAAGGTTCCCGACGATTTGTAAATGCAGCAAGGAAATGGCATAGGATCATCAAATTTGGTATATGGATCCCCCATAGGAGCAAATAGGGTGTGATTGCATATGGGTCACAGGTCACAAGATCAGTTTTTATATAGTGGACTTAAATGGTCCTGTAAGCAGGAGCATCTGTACCCCTGTGGTCTATTATTGTCCATTTCTGGTAGAAGCAGCTTAGTAAATTAAAATCGACAAGAAGAAGCATTAATAAATATGCAAAATAGGTCAAAATCAAGCCCTGCAATGGCCTGGCGAGCTGTCCAGGGTGTACTCTGCCCTAGCCCAGAGTCGGCTGAGATGGGCACCAGCCTCCCCGCAACCCTAATTAGGATTAAGCGGTTTAGATAATGAATGAATGAATGAATGAAGGTCAAAAACAATATACACAATCATATTATAATAATACACATGTAATTGTAATAATTATTTATTACTGCTCTGTCCTTTCATGATGTCAATGGATATTTTATCCTACAGATGAGTTTTTTATGGAGACCACCATGTTCCCTACCACCACTCAGGTGCCCACTACCACTCAGGTGGCCACTACCATTCAGATGCCCACAACCAACACCCCCACTACCGAGTTACGTGTCTTCAACCACAGCCCATCCTCTGAGTTTGATGCCTCTGGCAAGAAACGTTTCACAGGTAATGTATCTTTGTCTGAACAAATGTGTGGACATCTCAAAAATTGCCTTGTTGTCTCCTATGCATTTTTTTAGTTCAAAACCATGATCTTCAATGGTATTTTGTGGCTTCATTTCATTTTAAAAGTATTTAACAATTATTATTTACTGGTGTATCATTCTCAGCAAGCAATATGAGTTTTGATCTATGTTTTATTTGTTCTGTGGTAGTGGTACATTCGAGAAAAGTCAGTGACATTACAAGATCTAATAGCTCAGCATCTGAATGCCTGAGAGAATGGATTAAGCAGAATACGGAAACCCGTGGCATGTGGCTTCCTGCCCAAACTGAGAGAGTAGGGGTGTCGAGCTATTCACTCAGCACGGTGAATGATGGTCTATTTGAATATCTATTTGACCAATTTAACTACCTCTACTAAATCTTAATGAAACGTAAAATTATAATATATAAACTCAAAGAGGATTTGTGCTAATTAAAATAAAGGGCCCAAAGACTACTATGCAAATTTTTAACAGAGATTAACTACAATGTCTGTCAATTCATTTTTAGGTTAAATGATTATTTCATCCCAGAGAAATGCATGACAGATTTTTTTTCACCAGAAAACAAATGCTTAATGGCCTCCAAAAAGACAAAAAAAAAAATTTGATGATGGAATCAATACGTCAGTAACATTAGTATATAAAAGGAATTTTCTGATGCTTCTCATTTTTTACAAATCTGCCCAGGAACTAATTTTGAACAGAAAAGAAACATAACACAAAGATCCTATTGGGAACTCGCCTTTTAGGCAGTGCTTATCTGAAAATGTGCTTCAAAGGAAATGCAAACTGAAAGGAGAACCATGTACGCAGTCCAAATCTACTAATAACGCTATCACAGTTTTTGTGCAGTTCTGTAGCAATATGCTAAACTATACATTCTTAGCTGGAATTGTAAGATAGCACCTCTGCCTAACAGCAGGAAGGTCCTGGGCTCGAGCTCTGTGCCCAGCAAGAAGAGTTCTGTGTGGAGATGCTCTCCCCATGTCTAACAGAGGATAAAGCAGCTGGGATAAGGAAATGAGTGCAATGAAATATCACAAATTTAAATTTGAAAAAGTGGCATAGTGGCATTTCACAATTTAAAATCATACTGCTTAGTTCTAGATATAAAGGTGAAAAAGCCTCCAAGATCTTTTAACATAGTATTGTTATTGTTATAATAATAATAATAATAATAATAATAATAATAATAATAATAATAATAATAAGGTAACTGGAAGCTGAATTGGGTATGTGAAGTTAAAAGGTGGTTGTTTCTTTGTGGTCTGTGCCTACTATTCTCCTTGCTGCTGCTAACTTTTCGTGATTTACTCTTCTGTATACAGAACCTGGGACAGATGTTCAGTGCAGGGCTAGAAGTTAGAAGCGTAAAAGGTAGTGTGAGTTTACTGTAAACATTATTCTGGCCAGTACTTTGTCTCCAATGCAGTCTGTAGAGATAAAGCATTCTGTTAGTGTAACCGCAGTGTGTCTGCTTTGCTCATTCACGTTCTTCAAGCATCTGATGTGAGGCCAGATCAAGGCATGTGACTCATGGTGGGATGGTTAAGGACCTTCTGCTAAATGGTTTTCTACCTTCCCTGTTCCTGAAGTGTGTGTGTGTGTGTGTGTGTGTGTGTGCGTGTGTGTGTGTGTGTGTGTGTGTGTGTGTGTGTGTGTGTGTGTGTG
>JAOUQZ010000008.1:19499646-19512364 GCA_028564935.1 Neosilurus hyrtlii | reverse complement strand
GAGAGAGAGAGAGAGAGAGAGAGAGAGAGAGAGAGAGAGAGAGAGAGAGAGAGAGAGACTTAGTGAGGTAATAGGTAAATGATGTTGGGAGATGAGTTCGTTTTCCAAACACTTAAACTCTCCAGAGGGTAATCTGACCACTCCAGAAACCAGTGGAAAACTTTTCACCTGGACTGACAGCCATATTTATAGTCAAAGTCAAATGCGCTGGAAAAAGAGGGAGGGCTTGTCCTGAAATAGAGACAGATGGATTTGATAGAAGTGACGATCCAGAGAAATAAAGAGGGCTTGAAAGACTATTGTTAGCATTTTTCCATCAATTGCCTCTGTGGCTGTTATAAATTTAGAATAAATAACATTAAATAAATCAGGTAATACATTCCAGTTAAATACATCGGATAAATTCCAGAGTGAAAGTCTCGAACATTTTGGCATCTGAATTTTGCCTTTTTCGCTTTCACAGATCATTCACCAGTGATCTGTAAACACCAGTGGTTTCCTTTAGGCTGAGGTTCTTTTTTCCGCTTAAGGGAAAAGAATAATTTGTACAGGAAAGCTTGGCCCAGCTTCATTACCTTGAAGAATATGGCATGATGTCAAAACCTAGGCAGTTTATTAGCTACAGTTTTTACTTTTCACATATGTTGTTTGGCTTTGAAAATAAATCCCAATCTGATTTCATTTGATAATATTTATTTGTAATGACAGCTGCATTTGGAATATCCTGCTCATTATTCTGTGCATAAATCCTTCAGCTTTGTTGGGTTGAAGTGACAGGTTTTGTGTAATCTGGTCCAATACTTTATGAAGAAGTAACACTATGTTTTGTTTAGTTTTTTGTTTGTTTTTGTTTTGTTTTTTAGCTAATTATTTTTTACCTAATTTTTCCTAGTAATTATCACTTTAAATAGAAAATAAAACCTGAACTAAAGAAATCAAGGCTAACACAGATGAAGAATTGGGTTGGATTTAACTTTCCTTAACACTCAGATTTTTGTACAAGTATCTTGGAACTCTAACTGCAGCAAGGAAATCTATCATCAGTGTGGCAGAGCTAGAACAACTAGCAAGGTTTTCGCCAAACTCTGGAAAGATCATGCCCTCAGTAAATCTCTGAAGGTCAAAGTTCTTGAAACACTTCTTTGGACCTTTGAGGCTTCTGAGATGTTTGGGCACTGCAGGATTTTATGAGTTATCTGGACAGAACCCTGAACCTCTGAGTCCATTCTGCAGGAACTGAACACCAGAAAGAAACTCCTGCCTGCCATCATCAAATATAGGCTAGTCTATTTTGGCACAAGAGCTGGTGGTTTATCATGTACTATCTTGGAGAGCCGAGTGGAGGGAACTAAATAAAGAGGTCGGCATAGGAGGAGATGGATGGATGATACCCAAGACTGGACAGGTCTGACTGGTACCATGTGCTCTGCCTTGGCACAGGACAGGCGAGGATGAAGGAGTGCATGTGGATCTCTTAGGATTGCCAACCCTCAAACACGAAACTGAAAAAGTGATCTTCTGCATACACGTCAGTAATCCTGGATCCACCGTCTAACTTTCTTGTGCGCTCCTCTGAGTCTCTGCACTGAACATGTGTGCACTATTCAGTGAACTGCAGGTCTGCCGAGTTTATTCAGATGTGTTCAGAACTGGATCTCTTTGGTGTGCACTGTGAAACTGTACGAGTTAACACACCTCAAGATGAAATAAGTACGTTCATCTTATTTAAGAAGGTAGAGGTGTTCCTGTACTTTTTTTACAGTGTACCTTTGTTTTTTTAAACTCAAGTGAATATAATTTGAGGACAAAGAATCTAGGTTTTGTTTAGCCCTGAAATGTTCCCTTTGAAACAAGAGTTAAAAGAATTGAATGTGCCAAACCTCACCAGCCGCTCTTGCCTCTTCAGAGACTTTCAGAATCACTATGATCACCAGTGATAGAAGTCTAGTATCTTTCCTTCTTTGAAATGTATTTATTATTAGGGTTTGTAACATGGTTCTGTTCCTACCTCTGATTTTTTTTGACCAAGTCATGGTTTTGCCATGTATCTCAGAGAGCCTTCTACGCATATCTATACCACACAGGGGCACTCGTGGCCTAATGGCTAGTGCTGTGGCTTTGAGACCCTATGGTCGCTGGTTCAATTCCCGAACCAGTAGGAAAAATACATGGTGGCGAGGGAGTGAGCTGCACCTTCCCTTTCTCCACGTTTATGGCTGATGTGCCCTTAAGCAAGGCACCTAACCCCCAACTACTCTCCGGACACTGATTTGTGTGGCAGCCCACTGCTCCGAGTGTGTGTGCTCACTTTGGATGGGTTAAATGCACAAGTCAAAGTTTCACTTGTAGAATTAATACAATAATTGTAAAATAAAATATAACTTTTAAAAAAGGATCAGTGTATGTTCTGGTATTGTGGTGAAGGTATTTATTTATAAACCCTCTGTGGTAAATATTTTTCTCTTATCAATAGCAGCACAACAAACAGAACTAGTTCATCATTAAGCTCTCATAGTCATTTTAATCAAGAATTTGAATTTAAAGGAATTATTCATCATGTGTGTATCTGTCTATTGTGTATGGTGTACTTGACTTACTCTTATGCCAAGGACAGATGTTTGTTCTGGGTTGCCAGGGAGAGCAAGAAGCAACTGCTATTAGTATGAAGATACTAATAAAGTCCTGGAACCGATGTGCTAAAATGAGTTAAATCACTGAAGATCTTTCTGCAGGAATTTGAGAATTAATAATCCATTATCTATGCTTTATCAGGTTAGTTTACAGAAACCCATGCCTGGTCCTGCATATTTCAGTGTTTTCCCCGTTCTAACACACCTACTCCAACTCAGGAAGGGCTGTCAATTAGCTTGTAAGTTGAATCAGGTGTGTTGGATGCAGAGAAAGAACTAAAATATGCAGGACACTGGGAACCCAAGGCAAGGGTTAGGAAACCTGAGGTGTATTGCATGGTTCTTCTCAGGTCTTATGTCTATTTGTCTGTTATATTCATCCATTTCATGGTTCTGAAATACATTTTCAGGAAACAACTAACATGTGTGATAGATACAGTATGATGGAGCATCTTTAACTTGCCACAAATGAGAAACAGTTGTCGCTCCCTCACTGCTGGCCATCATCTATGTGTTAAAGTCGATTTCTGAATAGTCTGACATGAGGTGCTTTTGGACTAGAATGTTTCATATTTCGTAGAACTTTTGGAAAATGTACCTCCTTTTTTGCATGGGCCTGCAGGAACTGAAGATTAACAGTTTAGTTGTATAATGCTGTTTTTATGGATTTTTTTTAAAGCTTCTTCTTAATGGTGGGTACTATGGGACCATAAGTAACATAAGTTTACTATGAACCAGTTTAACAAATGGCATGTTTAAAATTCATAATCCTAAGCCGCTTTATCATAATTAGGGTCGCGGGGAGGATTGTACCCATCTCAGCTAACTCTGGGTGAAGGGAGGGTACACTCTGAACAGCTAACAGGATGATCACAGGGCCAAAACATACAACCATTCACACCTATGGACAATGTGGAACAGCCAATTAGCCTACTGCGCATGTTTTTTTGGACTGTGGGAGGAAACCTGAGTAACCAGAGGAAACCCAAGCATGGGGAGAACATGCAAACTCGACACAGAAACACCCAAGCCCGAGAATCGAACCCAGACCTTCTTGCTGTAAAGCAGACATGCTAGCCACTGCGCCATCCAAACAATATTAATAATGTAAACAACAGCTCTTATGCTAGCTCTTAGCATTAAAAATAAATAAAAGTAGACAGAAAAATGGACAGTTCACCACCTATATTATATAATATTAAACTATGTTATATTACATTATATTATATTATAACCAAGTCTGTAACAAAACTAGGGAATGTTTTTAATCTAACCCTCATGATACATGCAAAAGGAAAATGAAATGCTCCTTCTTTGGCAGAAATCTAGCATTGTACATGGACATCTTGGGAACAGTAATATGCTATTTCAGCATAATCACAGTGCTGCCATTTTCTTTTCCTTTTTTATTTCCCTCTACACTCTCTGATTGAAACTCCGGCATCCATCCTAACTTGTACTGCTGGTTTCAAAATGGATGCCAAGTCCATCTCATCTCCCTCTCATGGTTAAATCTAAAGGGATTAAATCTCAAGATCTCTCCAGTTTTAATCGCCAGGATGAAAACATGAGCAATTGATCCAAGTGACTAAGACAAAGAGACTCTGTGGTTGTTGATCCTCAGCTGTGGACCCTCCCAAATACACCACCATATAAAGTCAATACAGTTCAGTCCATCCTTACATTTTTTTAAAATTTAGATTACGATATCCTCACACAGAGCAGCATGTTGGTGTAGTGGTTAGTATGTCTACGTCTCCCTCACAGCAAGAAGGTCCTGGGTTCAAGGCCCTTGGCTCTGTGTGGGGTCTGCATGTTCTCCTTATGTTTGTGTGGGTTTCCTCCCAAAGTCCAAAGGCATGCACATTAGGCTACCTGACTGTTCCAAATTGCCCTTAGGTGTGAATGTGAGTGTGAATGGTTGTGTGTGTTGGCCCTGCAATGGTCTGGTGAGCTGTTAAGCGTGTACCCAGCCTTAACCTAGTGTCGGCTGTAATAGGCTCTAGTCTCCCTGCAACGCTTATAGGATTAAGTGGTTTGGTAAATGAGTGAGTGTCCTTATACAGTTCCACTAACAGGTGTACGCAAATATGCTCTCCCAATTCAAGAGAGGGAGGGAGAGAGGGAGGGAGAGAGAGAGAGAGAGAGAGAGAGAGAGAGAGAGAGAGAGAGAGAGAGAGAGAGAGAGAGAGAGAGAGAGAGAGAGATAGATAGATAGATAGATAGATAGATAGATAGATAGATAGATAGATAGATAGATAGAACATTCTTTTTGCATTTACTTTTTTCATATACACCCTCTGTCATGTGTTACACTGATCTTTTCACACCACATATATAATGTGAGTATATCTGGTATTGTAGCTTCTTCCTAGAGCAGGATCATGTGCTGAAGCTTTATTAAGGGATTTAACAATTATATTTCTACTCCAGTAAAGGATAAATCAACTGTTGTATTTTGATCCTGGATCATCCTTAGGTTGGCTGCGGTGATCCGGTGGTTTATTTTTGTTCTAGAGAGTCATACATTTCTTTAGCAGGGAAATTTAGAAGCTGGTTAAGTAAATGGGCAGAAATTGAAATATCCTCCATATACAGAACAGATATTTTCCACTGGTTTTCTGTTCCAGGAATAAAAGCACATTTGGAGCCCTCACAGAAGCAGGCGGAAAATAATGCATCCTGGTATTCTCTTTACTTTTTATTTTATTGTAAGCATTAAAAGGTAGTTCCTACAAATGCTGGGTTAAAAGATTTTATGGAAATTGCAGCGTATAACAGAAAAAATTTAAAGCTACTGTGTAAACTCCTAGAAAACCCCACTGGAGCAGCAGTTTCTGAAATACTCAAACCAACCTCTCTGGCACCAAAATCCATGGCGCTAACCTCACTTTTTTTTTTTTTAAATAAAGTTTTATTAATTCATGTTCAGGGTGAAATGGTGCAGTGGTTAGCACTGTCAGCTCACAGCAAGGAGGTTCCAGTTTTGAACCTTGTGGCCGACTGGGATCTTCCTGTTTAGAGTTTGCACGTTCTCCTTGTACTTACTTGATTAACACAAAGAAGTTGATTGGCGGCCTGTCCAGCATGTACGCCGCCTCTTGGCCAGAGCCATCTTGAAATGGCTATAGCTTCCCTGTGACCCTGATGGATGAGTGGTATAGGTAATCAGTGGGTAATTCATGTTTGATATGAAGGCTTGCATGACCTTGTATACATTGTGCTGCTGTTACATCACCAGATGTACAGGTGTTCCTAATAACATGGCCTGTGGATGGGGGGATGGAAGGATGGATAGATGGATGATTGACGAAAAATAAACAGCAGTTGTTTCTGTAGGATCTTCTTGACATTTTGAACGCCCACCTAAATCACCACAGACAGCAGAATACGTCATGATCTGATGAGACCAAGGAAAAACTTTTTGTGCCTAAAATTCTAAAACGTATGTTTGGCACTAAAACGAGACCGGTTATGACACACAGAACACCATATCCACATTGATGCATGTTGGTGGCAGCATTATGCTATGGGACTTCTCTTTATCAGGGACTGTGGGTCTACTATAGATAACTACCAATTTAATTTTGCCCCAAACTTAAAGGCTAAACATATGTATTTAAAAAAATCCATAAGTGCCCATAAGTGTTGTAAGTGTGACCTTTAATCATCAAAATAATCATACAAAGCACAATTTGCTACACCAGCCTCTTTCCGAACTGCAGCACATGCAGGGGTGATCAAACACATACGAAGGGAAAGCGATATCTGCATCCTCATATAAATGACACCCATGATTGCATGGTGATCGGTGTGAGTGACAGGGAAGTTATCGTATGCCATCCCTCCCTCCCGTGAGAGCTCGGCCAATTAGCTCCCATGGACTCCCAGTCACGGATGGCTGTTGCATCAACCCAGATTCTAACGTGCGATCTCTGGGTTGATAGTCGCACACCTTGTCGATACATCACTCGGGAGCCACAAAACGCAATTCTAATTCAACCAATGAATCAAGAACATGATGGAATGGAGCTCAGCTCTAAATGTAATGGAACGACTTGTGGAATGACTTGAAGCCCTCAACACAATAATCTGTTGGGTGTGTTTAATGCATTTCTACCTTGAATAATGAAAACGGGATGTTGCCCAACGTAATTATGGACATGGGCAATGAGTGAGGCATGCTACACTAGAAAACAAAAGCTTAAAAGCATTACTGAACAAAAATAGAGTCAGTGCTTTGAACAGGATAAAGAATACTGTTCAGAGTATCTTTCTCTCTCATCTCTCAGTACGAGCAAATATACCAAGAGCCTGTACTAGTTTAGAACCCTGACATGTGTCACTACATGTCACTCTTTTGCCAAACCACTTAATCTTAATCGTATTAGCATCCTATCCTGGGGAGGCTGGAGCCTATCTCAGCCGACACTTGGTGAAGGCGGTGTACACTCGGAACAGCTTGCCAGACTATTGCAGGACCAACACACACACACATTCACACTCTGTTTTGGAAAAGCCATTTATGCTAATGTGCATGTCTTTGGATTGTGGGAGGAAACCGGAGTACCCAGGTACCCAGTGGAAGCCCACATAAGCACGGGTAGAAAATGCAAACTCCACAAAGAAACTCCGAAGACCATGACTGGAACCCAGGACCTTTTTTGCGGTGAGGTGGACGTGCGAACCATTACGCTACCTTGCCTCCATGATTACATTTTGTAAATATTATGTTTCCCAAATGAAATGCTTTAATTTATATTATAGGATAAAGTGAATGTTTTGTATTTGATTTTGTTTTGTATAGCTCTACAAATTGCATAGGCCATACTGCCAGTAAATACATATGGACAGTAGGTCCCTTTGAAGCTGCCTGCTTGAGCCATTTTCTATCACGTAATTAGAAAGTCTCATTTTCTCTCAAGTCCAAATTTGAACATGATGCAGTTGTTTCCTAAACAGTCAGAAGAGGTCCTGCCCCACACAAATAAGCAAGCTGTCTAAACCAATCAGTGGCACTTTTGCGCAAAGATGATTGTGAACGAGTCTAATGCCTTTCAAAGGGAGGCAGAGCTCAGACCTGTGCTGCAGGCACAAAGCATGGCATGCCACACTACAAAACAAAAGCAGGAAAAGATTAATGAACAAAAAATTGGAAGATGAAATGCAAGTTCTCTTTACATGCTCACTGTGTGCACCAAGCATCTGGAAGCTATTTGTTCATTTTCTTTTAACTACAATAAAACATCTAAAAGTAGTTCTCTTAATAAAACTGAAGTGAGAAAAGAGCCCTATTAGTTACTGCAGGGCTGCCCAAAACTACTCCACCCTTTCCTTCTCTCTCTCCCTCACTCCTTTTCTCTCAACTGAGAAAATAACTCAACTATCTGCTGCACAGAAGTTAATAGACACAAACTGTAAAAACCTCAAGTGGATGAAAACGTCATTGTAGGAGTCAACAAACACAGTGGTTACTTAATTATATTCCAACACAAACACATTAAGCAGACATCCAGGCCAGATGTATTAATTCTATTTGCACATGCTGACAATTGGATGCAAGTCTTCTTCAAAAGCACAACTTTCAGGGGTTTCAAGGCTGTTGTGGGAAAAACATGGCAAACCGTTGCAAACAGCGCCCCCTGGTGATACAAGAGAAATGTAAAAAATATATTCAATAATTCAATCAATCATTTTCTGAACTGCTTTATCCTAATTAGGGTCGCAGGGAGGCTGGTGTCCATCTCAGCCGACTTTGGGCAAGGGCAGAGTACACCCTCAACAGCTCACCAGGCCATCGCAGGGCAGAAACATGCTGACGGCAACCCAATGGCCTACTCTTTTACGAATGCTAGCAGTTTTTTTTACATGCCTCTCACCAAAGACAGTGAGAAACATGGCTGGCCTTTAATAACCCAGTAAGCTGCACTTGGTGACAACTTGGTGATAGTGGGGCTTGAAATTCTGACCTTCAGGTCAGTAGGCCAGCACCCTACCACCAAGCCTCCACTGTTCTAGTAAGAACACACACACATACATACATATAAAATCCTGAGTCGATTTTCCGTAGAACGACGCTCAATACATTGAAGTAGAGCGAAATATACTATATATATATAAATAATTTGATTTTTTTTTTTTTTTTTACACACACAATCTATAAAGAGAAATTTTTAAAAGGAACCGTATAATTTAATTCATTCCATGAAATCTACTGCACCGCTTTATCTTTTATTGGGTTGGAGGTTGGAGCCTGTGTCAGCCGACTCTGGTTGAAGGCAGGTTACACTCTGAACAGCTAACCAGACAATCACAGGGCCAAAACACACAAAACCATTCACACTCACACCTGTGGACAATTTGAAACAGCCAGTTAGCCTAATGTACATGTCTTTGGACTGTAGGAGGAAACTGGAGTACTTGGAGGAAACCACCCATCACTCCACACAGAAACTCCCTTCCCAAGCACAGAGCTCAAACCCAGGACCTTCTTGCTGTGAGACAGACATGCTAACCACTATTCCACCCAAAGATATTACTGAATGGTCAAAATAAACGAAAAAGAATAAAAGAAAACAATGCTGGGTTTTTAAATCACGTACAGGATTTCATCCCTTTCCTTAATGTTGCCGATAAGCCACTCCTTGCACCAGACAGTAATTAATTTGAATGACAGAAGACAGGTATCACCAGGTTACGAGCACAATTAAATCACAAATGTCTGAGCACGGTCATGTCTCAGGACGCATTACATCATTTACTGAAAGCAGACCATTTTCCATTCCTTATGATAATAGGATCTCAGGCATGCAATGATGATTAAGTCCAAATGTTGAGTTTTTGTACACACACCACATTAAAAAGGTCAGCAGAGCTTTCAAACCACTCACAAAAAAAAAAAAAAGAAATGAAGTTGAAACAGAAATAAAGACATTACTACCTGGTTAGTTTAAATAAATGATTGGTTTAATTACACACACACACACACACACACACAGAGAAAACAAATGAGCACTCTGTGATTTCAGAGACTGAGGGATTCGGACAAACAGCTGTGGTTTTGAGAGAAGCCCATTTATTACATCTCTTCTCTGACTAGCTGTTATGGAATTTGACATTAATAATGTGGTGTGATGTTTGTGAGTTTGGAAGGTTGTATGATCTTTAGAGATGTGATGGTTTTACTTCTTGGCAGCTTGAAAGCGCTCACTAACATTCTCCCAGTTTAGAATGTTCCATATGGCCTTCACGTAATCGGGTCTGACGTTTTTGTACTGGAGATAGTATGCATGTTCCCAAACGTCAATGCCGAGCAGTGGGATAAGACCTTGAGAGAGAGAGAGAGAGAGAGTCAGAAAAAGACAATCCGAAATATTGAGGGGATTCAATCCAAGGGGAGAGGGGACGTCTGGGCCTCACTGCTTAGGTGGCTGCCCTCAGGAAGATGATACCTGATGACGACTGACAAGCCAAGAGAATGATGACATAAATTAAAGCATTTCTTGTGTGTTGTACCGTTCTGTTGCATGATGTGATAAGTGTGATACAACCTACATCCAGGGTCTTTCACATGAAAGCTGCAACACCTGAGAACACCTTGTTATAATTTAACTGTTGTTACCTATGCTCATGCAATACACACATGATGCACCATACATCAACCAGTTTGCAAAAATGGACTTTCACAGATTATTTCACAACCACAGCTGTACTCCTATACAAATAATGATAATGTGCATGTTATTCTGCACTGTGATGACGCGATGTGATCAGATGGAAATTTCGATGATCACCTTTTTAATCATCTCTCTCTCTATTTTTTTTTTTTTTTTTTTTTTTTTTTTTTTTACAGCCCTTACCAGTGGTTCCCTGCAGAGGATCTTGATTTGCACACGCAGCGATTCTCAGCCTCCCGCTGTCCTTGTCATAACCCAGCCATCCCCATCCTGATCCTTGAACTGCCACAGTGGCAGAGGACATCATCTCCTTCATCTTCTGGAATGAGCCAAAGTCACGCTTAATGGCCTCCATTAACTCACCTAATAGGAACACAAAAAAAAAAGGGAACATGGTGAAAAACAGTACTTTGGTGCCAAATGATCTATAGAGCCTTGCTGTAGTGTTGTAATGTAAATTAGAGTAAAGGAAATTTATCCTCTTAAACATCCAAAAGATTCATCCATTTCTTTCTACTAAGGCCACTCAGATACATGTTTAGTCTCTTGCCATCTCAAGACTAGACTACTGCAACTCACTCCTGGCAGGCCTACCTTTGAGCACAATTCAACCTCTGCAACTGATCCAGAATGCAGAATGTTGTTTTCAACATTCCCAAATTTTCCCACACCACTCCACTGCTACGATCTAGCCACTGGCTTCCTGTAGCTGTTCGCATTAGATTCAAAGCACTAATGCTTGCCAACAAAGTCAAAAATGGACCTGCACCCTCCTACTTCAAAGCACTTATCAAACTATCGCGTTCTCAGATCCTTTAGTACTGCTAGACTGGTCCCTCCTTCTACCAAGTGACAAGGGAAAAATAGATCTAAACTCTTCTCTGTTCTGGCTCCAAGGTAGTGGAATGAACTTCCTCTGGATGTCCAGGCAGCTGAGTCACTGGGTGTCTTCAAACTACAGCTGAAAACCTACCTTTTTCGGAAGACTCACTATGTTACACGCACACACACACACACACAAAACAAACCCCAAAACAACCACACACACAACACCTACCTACTGAGTTCTTGAATGGTGGTATACTTTGTCTGTGTCCTGACGAACCAGTATAAGAATATATACACTGATAGTGACTTTAAAGCACTTCTGTAAGTCGCTCTGGATAAGAGCATCTGCTAAATGCTGTAAATGTAAGGAAGCAAGCAGCATCTCTGACCCTGTGGTTCTCCTCCACCATTTGGAGACAGGTTGGTCCAGAAGATGGTATGGTTGATGTGACCACCTCCATTAAACTTCAGTGCTGCCTGAAGGGCCACTTGTGTTGTTACATCACCTGTCAGACGGGGAAAAGATGGTAAGACAAAACAACTAGAAAAACATATTTTACAATGTACTTATATTATTATAAAGTCAAACATTTATTGTTCATTCAAGGTATGTAAATCTAAAACTATAATCTGTGAATGAAAAGTATGTGGAATAAACTCAGGCTGACCTTTTGCCAGAGCCTCTTGATATTTCTCTTCAGTAACATTAAGGTTGTTGACGTATGTTGCATGGTGCTTGCTGTGGTGAAGCTGCATGATCTCAGCAGAGATGTGAGGTTCTAGTGCACCGTAGTCATAAGGCAGGTCTGGTAGTGTGTGCTTCTGTCTGGAGGCCAAAATACCCAGCAAGGGCTTCACACCGACTGCACCCCTAATGTGATCCATGGTTTTAAACATCAGGACAGAAACAAAGTGATGGAGAGTAAGAATGAATCACTGCAATCATGGATCATTGGAATTACCAGACAAAATGTGTGTGTTTTGGATCTGCATATGCTTTTACATATCCCTATCGCTATATACAGTATACTCCTAAGGATTTTATGCATATCCAATTGATTTGAGCAAGCACGCATTCTGATTGGCCAGTCTACTACTAGGCGATCGCTGCAGGTCCTAAATAAACAAACAAACAAACAAAAAAAACACAATCAACCTGAATATTAACTAAAATAATAAAAATGCTTTATTCTTTCCAATCCAGTAAGAATGGATAGAATAAAGAATTTATTCCACTTCTCTTCTTATTCGAGTTTGTGGAATATGTACGAATCATGCAATGTAATGAAACTACTGTACTGGACTGTGGAGATGACAATGCAACTTGTTTTGAAGCTACAGTTATGAGATTTGATATAACCTGCCAAAAGAGGAGGTCATTATTGGACCAGTATGATCATCATAAGGCCAGCTGGCATTTTATATATATATATATATATATTATCCTATATTTATTTTATATTTTATTCTATATATTTTCTATATTTTGCATTTTATATTTATACTGACCTTTAAAATCCTTTAAAAGGTTTTAGTTATTGTTCTTTTCTTCTTGTTACTTTGATAGTTTATTCTTTACATTTT
>JAOUQZ010000008.1:19469786-19496280 GCA_028564935.1 Neosilurus hyrtlii | reverse complement strand
GCTTCGAGTGTGTGTGTTCTTTTGATGGGTTAAATGCAGAGGCAAATTTCCCTTATGGGATTTATATAGTATATCGGGGAGAAAAGTTTGGAACAGTCACTTAGCCTAATGCACATGTATTTGTGGGCTGTGGAAGGACACTGGAGTACCCAGAGGAAACCCACACGAGCATAGGGGGAAAACATGCACGCCCAAGCACAAAAATTCCCTTGCCGGGCCTGAGACTCGAACCCAGGACCTTTTTGCTGAGAGGCGGACATGCCACCCACTGCGCCACCCACATTCAAGACTGTTGATATTTTTCCCAACAGTATTGGTACATTTCACACTATGTACCACTCCGCTGGTCTGTGATCGCCGCATACAATTTCACTTGATTCAGTTCACTGTCTTAAAAAACGTTGCTCCACTTAACATGGGTCGTCAGTCTGTTTATTCCGTAGCAGAACGCACATTGCTTTATCCATCTGTGAATCTTTCGGAAACTCTTCCGTTTCCGTTGTCTAAAGTGTCAGTTGTTTTGATGCTTATTAATTATTTATAGAATTGTTATTAATGAGATATTCAACATAGAATTTTAGACAACAACCGCCATACTCACTTCTACAGTGTAGCTTGTTTGTGATTGCATTTACGGTGTAAGTCAGACATCCTTTTCCAGAGTGACTTATTGTTTTATTTAATTTACACAGTTCAGGAGTTCAGGGTTATGGGCCTTGCTCAAGGGCCCATCAGTGGTAGCTTGGTGGTACTGAGGCTTGAACCCCCAACTTTCTGAACAGTAACTCGGGGACACCACAGTTACATTGTTGTATTAGTATAAAAGTTGAACCATTATAAACTTTTAGTGCTTGTTATGATAAATTAGTAAAACACTGTGCAGTGAGGTTTTAATCCCATCGGTGCCGTCATTGGTGTGTGGTTTAATGGCATAATGTGTTCATGAAAGAAGCTTAAAATAAAACTTCAAATGCCATAAGAAATAATAAATTTTGAACACCTCTGAAAATTATATAGATGACTAAAGTGCATGTTTTAATGGGCACTTTCCCTTTTAACAGTAGTGTTTATGAGTACTTGCTTTGGTCTGCTGAACTACTTTGCTTTGTTCGCGTCCTGTATCATTTGCAAAAGATGATATAGTATGTGATATGATATAAATGTGTTATAATGGGACCTTGAAATGCCCAGCCTGCCCTGAGAAGATTATAATTAATCTACTGTACGGCACATTAACCTGCTGTGGTACACCAGTTTGGAAGCAAATTTACTGATCTGTCAACAGTGATGAGCACTAATGTCTACTAATAAATACGTTTGTTTTGATTCAGGTTCGCCTTAGTGAATCTGACATGAAGACCCTGACCAGAGAGGAGCTATGTGCAAGGTATGGATGACTTGTGATTCGGTATTGCTCATTTCCTTAAATTCATTTGACCTAAATAAATATTTTCTAAATCCTTCCTTCGATATTTTAGGTGGAAACAGCATGAAGCTTATGTCCAGGTGCTCGAAGCAAAATACGCTGATTTAAACTGTAAGTAAATGTTGGTTGTTCGCCTTGCATGTATTTAATGCTTAGTTCTGTTTAGATTATGTTACGGGTTTTAACCGATTTCATAATACAATGAACTGTTGCACATTTAGTGCCTTATGTGTGGGTTACATTTCAATTGCATGTTTTGTTCATAGCCAATGACGTGACTGGTCTTAAGGAGTCTGAGGAGAAGCTAAAGCAGCAACAGCAAGAGTCGGCACGAAGAGAGAACATCCTGGTGATGAGGCTGGCCACGAAAGAACAGGAAATGCAGGAATGTACAGTAAGTATTTCACCTTCTGGTTTTCTTTTAGTTGTAGTTTGTACTCGTTTTGGTTCACGATGAAGAAATAGGTGTAGAGGGTGTGTGTCGGCGTCCTAACACGTTGTTTCATGTGAAAGATAAAAGTAGCCCATTAGCTAAGTATTGTATAAAAAAGTTTCGTTCTTACAGAGCAGTTTTCAAATACAAGCCAACCTTTTAGCAGTTTCCTGCAGAGTTTTTCAATCAGGATTTAGTAGGACATTTCCGGACATTTCCTTGCTGCACGCAGAAGTTGGGACTTCTGAAACTTGGTGTGCAGGCTCACTACTATGAGTGCAAGGATGAGTTAGTGTGCGGGTGACCTTGACTTACCTTTCAAGGTCAATGAGGCAAAATTGTATATTAGGTTTCTGGACATTTACTCCGGACGCTTGCTATGCATGTTCTATATTGGCATATTATAAAATGGTCCTTTGGGTGGGAGTGTCTGGACACTTTAAGTAAGCATCTAAAAAATGCACAGCGGTGTCACAAAACATAATTTTCATTTTCAATATAAACAGAACTCAATCTATTTTCATTTTTAAGGGAACAGGCCACACATCTGAGATAATGTACCAGATATTATGGAATAACTTTGCTTTTGTAGGCAGTTAGTTTGGGTCCTCGAGCAAATGATGGTATCAGGAAACATTTCTTGTATGAAGAGACTCCCATGCACTGTATGTAAATTGTTTTTGTGTATATTTGCGTATTATAGTGCACCATTATTTTGCTGTGGTATTATGAATAGTTTTGACAGAAGTTGATTAGTATAGTTTATTTTTAAAATGCTTTTCCCTCTTGTCATTGCACTGGGCACTGATTTTTAGTTTATTACCCATACTGCAGTTTTGTTAGGAGCACAAATGAGATTTTTCAGTAAGTCTTAATTGGTCAGATGTGGGGCCGGTGGTGTCGTGGTTTGGGTGCCGGGCTCATGATAGAGAGGTCATGGGTTCCGTCCCCACCATGCTTAGACCCCTGGGCATGGACTTAAGTACAAGTGTGCCTCTGTCCACCCAGCACTATAAATGGGTACCAGTAAACATACTGGGATGGTAACCTGCGATGGACTAGCGTCCCATGCAGGAGGAGTTGAACTCCTAGTTGCTTCATGCTACAGAAACTGGGAAAAGCTCCGGCTATGATGAGCGGTGAGGCTCCGCAGTAAAAAGCCAGCAGACTTTACCTTTAATTGCGCAAGGTGGGTTTTATTGTGAATGTAAGATGTGAGCGTGATCTGATTCTTCTAACAGAGTTTGTCCCTGTTTCAGACGCAGATCCAGTACCTGAAGCAAGTGCAGCAACCCAGTGTGGCTCAACTGAGATCGTCCATGGTGGACCCAGCCATCAACTTATTTTTCCTTAAAATGAAGGCTGAACTGGAACAGACTAAAGACAAACTGGAGCAAGCCCAAAATGAACTGAGTGCCTGGAAATTTACACCTGATAGGTAAACTAAAATAACTCCCCCTCCAAACAAAAAGTCAAGACTTTCCTGACTCACCCCCTCACTTTCTCCACTGCAGGAGTGCAAATAATGGTGGGGGAAGACTGAAACGCTATGCTCACAACGAGACTCAGACTTAAAAGCCAAACACAGAAAGACATTTTTTTCTCTTGTTCTGTGCTGCTATTATCATACTGTAATGTAAAAGTGAAACAGAACAGAAACTGAAAAGCCAGTTTTGGTCAGGTGACACTGTTTCAGCTTTCTCTTCCCCACACCCCCTCATGGTACAGAGGCCTGAAGGAATCGGGACTGTTCCTGAAGAGGTGGTCACAGCGGAAACAACCCCTCCTTCCAGCCCCCCAACAGCCTATGTTAGACAGATTGCTCTAATAAATCGTTGGCGGCCATTGAGAGAGACTTGAGCAAGGCATTTGCTCTGGAGCTGATTGAACTGTAGCTTAAAAAATCCACCGATTGAACATTTAAAATAAGACCCCCAAAAGAATATGTTGCACATGCATATCTCTCATCTTTTACCCCCCACCAGTGTAGAACTGTTAAGACTCTCGGTAATAATTTAGAAACACCCCTGGGGGAGGGGGACAGTAGTGTGATGTAATACAATGAGCGGAATAATCGATCATAAGACTCTGGGGTGAGGAGCCTTTCTAATGATGTAATACTTTGGGGAAAGAGTAAGACCCTCTGGTCTACAGAGACTTTGTTTAACAACCATCTCGCTGGTGCAAGAGACGGTACAGTGTTTAACTTTTCCTTTCCTCTTTTTTCTTTGTGTTTATAGTTTTTATATATATTTTTTTGCTTTGTTTATGTTTGTTCTTGGAAATGCTCTTTGCACTTGCAGCAGTGTTGGGTGTGTGTGTGTGTGGGGGGGGGGGTGATTGGCTTTCCATATTTTAGTGACGGTGTGTTAAAATGAGAATTGCTAATACACTGCTGCAGGTGCAAGCTTTTTATTTCAATGTGAATGCCCATGTGAGAGGGAATCTTAAAGCTGTTTATATGTATGTCTATGCTGCTGTGTCATTTGATCACAATATTTAGGTCCAACTTTTTATCGATACAAGTGCATTTTTAGACTGTTTGGTAAGAACACTGCTTTTATTAACAGGTGTTTCTCTTGTGAAATATTTCCATGACAGTTGTTCAGTGTCACTGTTTTTAATTCTTCACCATTACTTTTCGATGCTTTAGGTGATGTATGCACATCTAAAATACAGGTATAAAAATGTTAGAACACAATAACATGCTTGCACATTTAATCATCTCAGCCAAAACATGATCTACTCATCTCCATTACCCAAACTCATAATTTCTCCTTCTGGTCAGAGTTTGAGCTGCTACTGTTGTTTATAATCGTTCATGTTTAGCATGTGGCACCTGGTTACTTGTTACACTGAACAGATAAGCTTCTATTCATCAGTGTAACTTCTTCTAGTCACGTTTTTTGCAATAATAATTAAGAACTAGTTGGCACTTACAGTATCAGTAATAATTCTGTTCAAATATTTTTGGAGTTCAGTTTTAGAACAGTACCTCCTGAACTACATTAGTATTTTTATTAGTATAAGTGCATGTTATATTCCAGTCTACCAAAAGCCATACAGTAATTTCTATCATTTACGTATCGTGTGTTAATCCTAGTTATGCTCATATGGCGTAGTGCAAATACTAATGCTATGTTTAGCCTTCTCTGTTATTGTCAGGTCACTAGGTACTGAAGTGTGGCACAGGTAGTTCACGTGTCACATAAAACATTTAAACAATATGAAAGAAAAGTTGCCATTGCTGTTTTAATATATTTTCATAGATTGTCTGAACATGTGAAAAAAGCTAGGTACGTGCTCCGAGTTTTGGAACGTCATCTTCGGGGAAACCATGTATATTTGGAGTCTGTGTGCATTTCCAGTTGGTGCCTGTCAAATGTTACTGTGAAATTTGTTGGTTCACTCATTTCCTCTGTGGGTTGGTAGTGTTTTGCAGTAAGTCTTGCTTTATGACTGATACACCTCATCTGTTAGGGTTCCTCATAATTGTTCATCACCTACATACCATTTTGAATGTCTTGGCTCATTTGACCAATGACCAAGGTGGTGTTATGGAACTTATCCTGCAGTGTTGCTCCTGCTGCTCGGCAGTTACTCCAGCTGTCCTTGTTGTGCTCATGGCTCTCTTCACCATGTGATGTCAGACTTGTCTCCCTTGCAGCCAGACTGGTAAGAAGCTGATGGCGAAGTGTCGCATGCTGATCCAGGAGAACCAGGAGCTGGGCAGGCAGCTGTCACAGGGCCGCATTGCCCAGCTAGAGGCTGAACTTGCCCTGCAGAAAAAGTACAGTGAGGAGCTCAAGAGCAGCCAAGATGGTGAGGGGAAATAATTTTTCTGTTTGTTTGTTTGGTTTTCTTGTCTTTTTAATACTTTTGTGGGTCAAAAACGAAAGCAGGTGGTCATGAATTCATAATTTACTTTGTTTCTCTGAGTGTATTATTCCATTTTACTTTGGTTTGTTTTCATCTGAACTGCTTTAGTAGAACATTTTCTTTGGAAAAAGAATGATTGTAGGTTTTACATGAATTTATCCTTTTAACTGGTAGATGAACTGATTACATTTTGGAAATTTTACACAGCAAGGGCAAGTGCATGGAAGGACTCGCTGGAGTTCTACTATTTTTCTTGTTATTTAATCTTACCTGAAGCAGATTTTAGTTAATAAATTACATACATCAGACAGATAACTATCAAATTTCAAGGAATACTTGTAGCACTATGAAATCTGTTAGAATAACTGTTTGTACTTTTAATTTGTAAGGCAGTGGAATTTTTTTTGCTCGTTGGTATTTTTTATTTTATTTTATTATATATGTATTTTATGAAGCTGTGATCCCTTTCTCGTCTTTGGCCCTCCATTGCTGACAGTTCTGTCATCACAGCATTTATATCACCTTATCACACGTATTTTGTGGTGTTTCTTTGTGTTTAAGCTACTATATTTTGTTATTTAGAGTTGAACGACTTTATCATTCAGTTGGATGAGGAGGTGGAAGGCATGCAGAGCACAATTCTGGTTCTCCAGCAGCAGCTGAGGGAGACCAGGCAACAGCTGTCTCAGCAGTCCCAAGCACTGGGTACCTCTAGTGGCGCAGGTCCAAGCAGGACTGTCCCTTCTCCTCCCAGTGCCTCAGAGCCTCCCGCCGAAACTGAAACAGCCCCCTCAGGCAGCTCCACTGGGGCAAAAGACTGCGGCCGTGTCTTCAATGGTCCTTCCAACGGTTCCACCCAGAGAGCATTGTCCAGCTCCGGCCCTTATCGGGAGCCAAGCAGTGCTGATGAGGATTATCCTGGGTCACCCTGTGCTTCCAGCCCTGCTCGTGGGGGAGGAGCCAAACTGTCAAACCACTCAGAGGGTGCAGTGAGCCAAGGCACAGGGGAGGGCTATGGGACTCTGAGTGCGGGTTATGAGAGCGTGGACTCTCCAACAGGCAGTGAGGCATCAATGACTCAGCACTCAAATGACACAGACTCCAACACTGATTCCCACGAGGCCGCAACTGTCACCAAGAGCACCAGAACATCGGGCGCACATCACACCACTCACAACGGGCTGGACTCTGCAGCTGCCGCTACAACTGCCTCCAACCCCTCCACAGGATCCGTTTTGTAATCTTTAAAATGTATGTTTTTTGTTGTTGTTTTTTTTTTTATACTCATGGCAAACAGAAGTAAGCCACACATTTAAGGCCAGTTTTCTTTTTTTTTTATTTTTTAATCAGATTTTTTTTAAGCCATTTTCAGTCATGACTTTATTTTGCAACATTACGTAGCTGATTATGTTGAGCAGCAGTATGAGAATTAAATAACAAATGAGCAGCATGAGAAGAAGTCTGATGTTTTAAGGTTTTAAAATGTGTTCTGATTGCAGCTCGGAGTTCTTTAAACATCACCATGTCTACTTAATTTGCTCACTAAACTAAAACAAATTTCTGTTGTACCATAAAGTTTAAGTCAGGAGGCGAGTTCTTAACTTGCTACACATACTTAAGAATGTTCTTCGTTACTTGATGTTGAACTTTTTTAAAAAGAAAAAACTTTCTGTCCATCCCCATGAAAACAATTTGTTTAATTTGTGGGTAGTTTTTCTGAGATGTATCTTGTTGGATTCATATTCTGATTTCAATTCATTTCGTGTACTGACCAAATATCAATAAAAGCTTTTATTAAGATCCTGGCATCAGTTTTAATTAATGTTATCATTGGGGTAACAATCATTTCCACATGACTGAATAAAAAAAAAACTTATGAAAATCAATTATAGTTACCAAAAAAATATTAATAGAAAAATAGAACAAGATCTTTAATCACTTTAAAACTTAAGTTGGCACTAACTGACCCATCCTCAGCCATTTTTTGTAGGAAGCCAGGAGTGAGTTTGATCCACTCGGTTGAGAATGAACAGAGCGTGTCATCCACACCGTTAGATGGCGCTCTAAACAACTCCGACAGGATATTTTAGCAGTCTTACCGGATTTTCCTTGCCGTCTTCGATCAAATCAATGAAGCTGTGGTCGAATCAAATCAGTGGCTTCTCTGTAGTGGATCAGTGAGCAGAGAACTGCATTTACAGTGAGGTCCTTTCTGTCCTAAAGAAAGAAATGAACACGGTTGTGATTGTATCCGCTGCCAGGACGCCGATAGGTAGTCATTTATTTACTCTCTGTGTTACTCTACTGAATGTGACGTCGCTGTTTACACGTCCTGCGTTTTATTAGAACGCTAAATGATCTTAACACTTTATAACCGAATACTGAAATTGATTATTTGTCTCCACTGTTACAGTGTAGTACTGAATTCTGTCAGTTATTCAGCTCAGTGTATGAACTTGTCACCAGACATTACAGTTCGTTGTTAGGGTTATCGTATACGAACTCTGATTGGTTCAGTGACCCTCGCGCACAAGTTCCTGTCATTCTGATTGGATGAGTTGGTGTAGGGCGGTGCACGGCGGCTGCTTGTGATTGGCCAAAGAATTATCACCAGAGGAAAGATCTCATGCAGTAATTTCACTAAAGATAATTTTTTTTTTTAAATAAATCAGCCTTCACAATAACACAACACAAAATAGGAAAAATATTATTTTTAAAAGATAATTATTATTATTATTATTATTAATAATAATAATAATAATAATAATAATAATAATAATAATAATACTGCTGCTACTATTATTATTACTTTATTATTATTATTGCCATTATTTTGTTTTACTTATTATGATTATTATAATACTACTACTATAACCATTGTTATTGGTAATATAGTAACAGTAATAATTATTATTAGTAGTATTAGTATTTAAAAGTGACTGACAACAATGTTGTATTGCTGTAGTATAGCCATGTGAATTGTAATTGAATTATAAGGGGCATAAATCAATAAATTCCACGTTTCATAGGTTACTCGGTTACACCGATCCCTTTAATGATGATAGTGACCTGTTAGGTCTGAGTTGCATATTTTCAGTATTGTATATGACAGTGTTATAAAAAATGTGAAGCTGTAATTCTTTATTGTGTAAGTAAAAAGCATTTTGAGACAGATGATTATTCATGTCTTTCAAGGGTCTTTCAATGGGGCGCTGAGCAGTGTGACACCTTCTGATGTGGCTGCAGTAGTCATTAAGGATGTCCTGAAGAGGGCTGGTGTAAAACCAGATGAGGTATCTGAGGTCATCATGGGACATGTCCTCACTGCAGGTAATATGTTTACCATATACATTAGTCAAGCTATTCAGTTTGGTTGGGGCTTTCACTGCTTTTCTGTCGGATTTCGGTTTAATAATTGTAACACTGTGTAAGTAATGGACTTAATGTATGGTTGTTGCTGTTTTCAGGCCACGGACAGAACCCTACACGGCAGGCTAGTGTTGGAGCAGGAATCCCGTACCCTGTGCCTGCGTGGAGCTGTCAGATGGTGTGCGGATCTGGTCTAAAAGCTGTGTGTCTTGGAGCTCAGTCCATCATACTGGGAGAATCCACAGTAGTGGTGGCAGGAGGCATGGAGAGCATGAGCCGGGTAGGTGATGTTTACATCTTGGATCAGGCATCATCAAAATGGCATACTGTAATCTGATATTTCAGTGGTTTTTGTTTTAAAAGGATAAGTAGAATATTTCAGTATGGATGGACAGAGTAACATGTTGTCATATAGCTGTTTCCAGGTGGGACTACTGTCATGTTAGTTACTTTCGTATTGAGAAATTTCATGCAGCTGGTTCTTTCAAACTTTTAGTTGAGACAGTGACTCTCACTGAGGTATTTTGGACATTGCAAGATAATACACTGAGGTTTATCTGTCCTCTTTGGTGTTTAGGCACCTCACACAGTGCAAATGAGATCAGGAATAAAGATGGGAGATGCCACATTACAGGACTCTATAGTGGCCGATGGACTCACAGATGCTTTTCATAACTGCCACATGGGTATCACAGGTATGTCTGACCATCACTGACATTTCCAAGCTTTTTTGTGCTGTGGAATGATGTGTGACAGGTGATGGCCAAGTGTACTCTAACCACACCAGTATAAAATATTACTAATCCATTTTTATAGGCTGGAAAGACACAAGACTTGTGTGTAAATTTTTGGGTTTCTTGCTGTCTCTCTGCAGCGGAGAACGTGGCTAAACAGTGGGGTGTGACCCGAGAGGCTCAGGATCAATACGCTGTCACCTCACAGAGCAGAACTGAGGCAGCACAGAAGGCAGGTTACTTTAACCAGGAGATCGTTCCAGTTATTGTTCCTTCAAGAAAAGGTAACGAGCTGTGTTAGTTATTTTTAACACTTGTGTTTGTGGCTTAACATCCTTTGTGAATTTTGAGTAGGAAATCTGCATTTTAACATTTGAGTATTGGTGTTTTCACCAAAAAACAATTCCCTAAAAGAGAACTCTGCCAACACTGAGTCTAGAACGATGGATTGGTTTGCAGATGAATCAAACTCTTCAGTATTAAATGATGGGAAGCCTCACCACCTTCCTAACTTGACATGCTTGAATGTTGCACTGATATTAGGTCCAGTAGAAGTAAAAGTTGATGAATTTCCTCGCCATGGCAGCAACATGGATGCCATGTCCAAGCTGAAGCCCTATTTTCTTAAGGACGGATCAGTCACAGCTGGCAACGCATCAGGTAAATAAGCAAAACTGACCGCCAATCATGGCTCACTAAATAACCCAGAGTTCATTCACTTCTAAATGTTATTCGGCGGGACAGTATTGCATGTGGATAAAATCTCTCTCCCTTATCATATGTTCAATGCCTGGTAGATGTTATCTGATGTCTGCCTTCTCTGACACAGGAATAAACGATGGCGCTGCAGCTACTGTGCTCATGAGCCAATCAGAGGCTGAGAGGCGGGGTCTGCATCCAATGGCACGGATTGTCTCATGGGCTCAGACTGGCCTGGATCCATCTATCATGGGCACAGGACCAATTTCAGCCATCAGAAAAGCAGTGAGTGTCCCCTCCAGTCCACAGATGGACAGTCATAGCATTACAAAAAACAAGAATAGATTTCTTTTGTTTGTTTTTTTAAAGGATCCAAATATAGTTCTTCAAGTTATATTTTATCTATATTTGTGTTGGTATGTAAATTAATGTGTACATCTGCAATGTCTTCATGTGTAATCTGGGACATGATGTGTGTAAATTCATTTTGTATATCTTTTTGCACTAGACAGAGAAGGCTGGCTGGCAGCTGTCTCAGGTGGATCTGTATGAAATCAACGAGGCCTTCGCTGCTCAGTGCCTCGCAGTGGTTCAGGAACTTGGCTTGAACCCTGACAAGGTTATTCATTTCATTTCATCCCAGTGTTAATCAGAACAATAGCCGTTTTAACAGTAAGCTGGACATCACAACGGAAAGGGGAAAAAAAACGTCTGGAGAAAATCAAACCAGATCTGAAAAATTGAACTCATCCTCTTTCTTCTGAGACACACTGGAAAGAATGTCCAATGTGAATAATCTTAATGAGAATACACTACATGGAGAAAACTTTATTGACACTTGACCATCAGACTCGTATGTAGCTTCTTCCCAAAGTTGGTGCCACTAAGTTAAAAGCACACAGACACTCAAACCGGTTCTAGAATGACAGTCCACCTGCACTCACAGTGAGCTCCATGAAGACATGCCTTCCTGAGGCTGGAGTGGGAGAACATGAATCACTTGCACAGAGCACCGACCTCAACCCCACTGAACATGTGTGGGATGAACTAGAAGGCCAACTGCCCCTGGTGTCCCCACCTCTCATCAGTGCCTGACCTTAATAATGCTCTTGTGGATGAATGATCACAAAATCCCCACAGCCCACACTCCAAAATCTAGTGGACAGCCTTCCCAGAAGAAAGAAATTTATTATAACAGTAAAGGGGAATGGACCTAGAGTCCAACGATCAAAAAGCATGAGTGTCAAGTGTCCATGAACCTTTGTCCATATAGTGTACGAGTCGTGGGGTGAATAAAGGACAGTCTTGATGATTACAGGAGGAGTTCTTAAGTTCAACATTAAAGAATTTGCGCACGTTGTTTTTAAATGCATTAAAGTATTCATGAGATGAACCTCTAGTGGATTGTCCCTGACGCACAGAAAGTAATGACAAACCTGTTGCTTAGCACAAGTACTGACATCTATTCTGAGCTGACCTTAATCTTCTTGTGGAATGTATCATTAAATCTTTGCGCTGATAAGTCTAGACCAGGGGTGCCCAATCCTGGTCCTGGTGATCTACCTTCCTAAATATTTTAACTCCAACCCTAATGGGGCCCATCGGACAAATCCAATCATCACCAAGTCTTCATCTCCAAGTGTTACGTCTTGAATAGATGATTGGATGGTCAGGTTGGCATAATCAGAGTTGGAGTGAATGTCCGGGAAAGTAATCACCAGGAACAGGATTGGGCACCCCTGGTCTAGACATTAATTTACTGACACAGTTGAGTAAGTGGAGCTATTGTAATACACCAATTTATTAACTTAGTTATTATTCTAGCAAGAATGTAAGAATCAGAGAATGTTTTGTAGGACAGGAGTTTTTAGGAGTTACTTGGGTGGCATGGTGATGTAGTGGTTAGCATGTCCGCCTCACAGCAAGAATGTTGAGAAAAGGCATTTCTGTGTGGAGTTGGCATGCTCTCCCTGTGCTTGCGTGGGTTTCCTCACTTGTTTTACCATCACTTACTTACATATAAAATTTTGTCGCTTTTGTGAAGTAACTTAATAATAGGATGAATGGAAGAGCTGGTCGGGTAGTGCTAGCTTATAGCTTAGCACGCTGTCACAACCTCTTGCCATATCATTCTACCTTCTGTACTGATGTAGCTGTTCATGGTATATAATCTGATATTATGGTATGATATGAGCTGATGTCCTAGTAGTAGATCAGCCAATCAGAATGAGTGATTGCTAATATTCATATAGTTTGGATATAATATAATTTTAAGTATATCCTGTTTTCTTTTGTAACTGTTGAATATTTTACTTTTGTCCTCATAGCTATACCAGATAACCATATAAATTTTTTTTACCATAATGCCACGTTTGCATATATCTCTCTAGTTATTATTATTTCATGTACTGTGTATTGATGGTTGTGGTTTTTTCCTGTTGCAGGTGAACATTTGTGGTGGTGCTATTTCTTTAGGTCATCCTTTGGGTATGTCTGGCTGCAGGGTGCTGGTGACCCTCCTTCATGCACTTCAGAGGACCGGGGGCAGTAAAGGTGTTGCTGCGCTGTGTATTGGAGGGGGAATGGGAATTGCTATGTGTGTAGAGAGAATTTAAGACACCCTCAGACACGTACAGACCAGCTGCTGTTACAGCAAACCAGACAAGGTCTTACACACTTAGATTGATTTGCTGAAATTGTGTTAAAATGATATTATGGAAAAGGTATGCTATATATTTTTATAATTCAGGCATCTTATTTAGCCACTGAATGGGTTTCTCTGAAGTAATAATCAATAAACTCCATGATGTACATAAATCCTTACAATCATATCATGACTGGACTGGGTTTTTTTTATATATCATTTACTTAATTTGCAATACTTGGGGTTAGATGCAAGATAAAGTGAGATTCAGACATTTAGCAAGATGTTAAACTAATTTAAACCATCCCTAATGTTATTAAGTAAATTAAATGATTATAAGAAATGTAGAAGCAAACAACTCTTAGTCCAGATATTATAAGCTATAAACTTAAATACCTTCATATATTATCATTTATATTCATTCTGCAGCTTCCGTTTACTGTGACTGTACTTACTTTGTAATTACTGGTAGTAAGAAATAGTTGTAATTTATTTACAAAATGTCTTCTGCCTTAAACTTGCCTTAGATGATGTATTATAAAGTGCCATAAAACTAAATTAGCCTCAGTCCTGTGCTTCCTCTCAACCACCTGATGAAAGCTGTACATGATATACTACTCTGTATGTGCTGGTAAAAAGCTCATAGGGAAACATGTTTACATATTAAACTCTACTGTATGTCTCCTCTGTGAATAAAACCATTTAACCTTCGACTGTGTTGTCGATCAGTTCAGTTCCGTTCGTCCATCTATGCTCATGGTCAGGAGGTCATGGGTTCGAGTCCCTGTTAGACCACCATGCTAAGACCCCTGGGCAAGGTCTTAACCACAAGTGTGCCTCTGTCCACCCAGCAGTATAAATGGACACCAGTAAAAAATACTGGGAAGGGAACCTGTGAAGGACGAGCGTCCCATCCAGGAGGAGTTGAACTCCTAGTCACTTCACGCTATGGAAACCTGGGATAATCTGTGGCCTGATGAGCCACCAGGCTCAGGTATAAAAGCCTAAAAGACATACCTTTTCTTTTTACTTTAAAGGCTAGACTTTAAACTTTCTTTTAAAATAATAATAATAATCTGCATCTCAGGCAGCACGGTGGCGTACTGGCTTGCATGTCCACCTCACAGCGAGAAGGTCCTGGGTTTGAATCCTGGGCTGTGGTGTTTCTGTGTGGAGTTTGCATGTTCTCCCCATTCTTGTGTTGGTTTTGTCCGGGTACTCTGGTTTCCAAGGACATGCATATTAGGCTACTTGGCTGCTCCAAATTATCCTTATATGTAACAGTGGGTGTGAATGGTTGTGTATGTGTATTGGCCTTGTGATGGTCTGGCAAACTGTGTAGGGTGTACCTCACCTTCGCCCAGTGTCTGCTAAGATGTCGCCCCGCGACCCTTAATAAGAGTAAGCAGTTTGGAAAATAAGTGAGATGAACGGCATCTCTACAGTTATCTGGTGAAGCCTCTTTCTCTTTCTAAACTTTAAATATTTCACTGGCTCTCAATAATCTACCACCAGTGTACAAATTCAAAGATATTGTTAATGTTTACACAGTTTCTGTTAAGAGGAATGGGGTATTTTTCTTTAAATAGGAAATATAAACGTTACACTTTTTTTTTGTTCTGTTTTATTTGTTTATGACAAATACTGAACACAATTGAAAAGAAACTTGCAATAGGTGGCGCCAAAACCTAAAATGCATATAATGTTTGGAGCATCACCTTTACTCCAGGCTATATTATGTACATACTGTCCAAATACATTTCCCAGCGAGGAATGTGGTAACCAAACCTCACGCTGCTCACTCACTCATCTGCTGAAACGCTTAATCCTACTTAGATCACAGGGAGGCTGGCGCACATCTCAGCCAACAGAGGACACAAGCAGGGTACACCCTGAACAGCTCTCCAGAGTGTTGGGTAAACACATACAACCATTTACACTCACACATAGGGACAATCTGGAACAGCCAAAGAGCCTAATGTGCATGTCTTTGGACTGTAGAAGGAACCCGGAATACCTGGAGGAAACCCAAGCAAACACAGGGAATACATGCAAACATCACACTGAAACGCCCAGGACTCAAACCCAACACCTTCTTACTGGGCTAAACGCTACCCCACCATGCCGCCAAATCTAAAGCTATGATATAAAAGCATGGTGCCTAGCATGAATGTTAGGTAACAGTGCTCTAAGAATTACCATTATAAGTATTTCTGTACGAATGTTAGGTAACAGTACTATATGGGAAGATGGGAAGGATGCAGTCTCACAGCCATGTTAGAAAGGAGTTAATCCCTTAATTGGCCTACTGTACTGAGCCTGGCAAACAGAGTTAGCTGGCTGTGATTTCTCTCCCATAGCCTGCCTCAGCTCATAGCTGAGTTTTAGAAAAATGCCATATTTTGTTAACAGAGACCAGATTTTTGCACATCAGGTGCACCTTCTGGAGCACAAACTCCAGGTAAGTGACTTAAATCCAACAGCTCAGTGACAGCAAGGAGATGATTTAAAGCTCAGCTACAGAACTGGATGAGTCACCTGTAATACTGCAAGAAAAAATAGTTTTGGGAGTCTTGTAAGGAAAGTGATTAAATTGGATTTGTTATTAATGTCCAATTTCAGAGCAAAGAAGAACGGATTTTCGAGCTGGAGACAGAGAACACTCTTCTTCACCTGAGACTTGCTGAGGTAACTTAATAACATTATTATCACTGTATAATACACTGGCATCCATCAGTTTGATTTAAATGTTTCATTAATTGTGTCAGTATACTGTATCTTAAAGGTTTTTAGTGATTTGAGATATGTTACATTTAAATAATAACTGATCAGCCTATCGTTCACTCACTCATTTGCCAAACTGCTTAATCCTATAAGGGTTGCAGGGAGGCCCGGCGCCCATCTCAGCCAACAGTGGGCGAAGGCGGAGTACACCCTTAACATCTTGTCAGATCACTGCAGGGCCAACACACACAAAAACATTCACGCTTACGGACACATACACCTAGGGGCAATTTGAAACCACCAATTACCCAAACGCACGTCTTTGGACTGTGGGTGGAAACTGGAGTACCTGGAGAAAACCCACCCAAGCATGCTAACTCCACACAGAAATGCCTCAGCCTGGGAACTGAACCCAGCCCTTCTTGCTGTGAGGCCAATGTACTAACCAATGGGTTTTATTTTTGAAGATTTTTTTTACTTTTAAAACATTTTTAATAGGTGTAAAAGGACAGCTATACCAAGTAGTGGCCATATGGTCACTGCTTCTGCACGTCGGTTAGTGATTTATCCAGACAGATGGTTTTACACTGAGTTAAGAGGTTTGACACCTAATAGCAGGTGTTCACTAGTACATGATTTACTTCTCAACCGTAAAGACGTTTATATTTGAGATGAAAAGATTACTAGGTTATCATGAGATATAATGCAGAAAATTCTAAAAATCTTCTCAAGCATTGAACACCTGAGGTAATACATTGACAAATAAAATATACTGAATTTTTCATTTTAAGTTGGCGTAGTGGTTAGCACATCCGCCTCACAGCAAGAAGGTCCTGGGTTCGAGTCCTGGGCACTGTATTGGTGTTTCTGTGTGCCGTTTGCATTTTCTCTCTGTGCTTGCATGGGTTTCATCCGGATACCATGGTTCCCTCCCACAGTCCAAAAGACATACACATTAGGCTAATTGGCTTTTCCAAATTACCCCTAAGTGTAAGTGGGAACTGGTGTGTGGGTATGTGATAGCACTGTGATTGACTGGCTAGCTTTTCAGGGTGACCCTAATAGGATAAAGCGGTTCAGCAAATGAATGAATAGATGTATGAATGAGTGAATTTATCATAAGGTCAGTTTTCTGATAGTTAATTTGTATCCGTGCCATTAAATTTTCATTATATATGACCGTATCATCTTTCACACTTGCTCAAGTGTATGGCAAAACTACGACGGGATCAACAAGAGGATGTAATTATGGCAAAGAGGCACTGTGAACACCACGGAAGTGTGCACAAGAGTACTCATATTCCCCTGGCCAAACTCCTCTCACACATCCAAGTAAGTTGACTAAGAAACAGCTGACCGTACCTCTTCTGTCTCGTAGCTGTTTTATGGAATGTGCCACATTTTCAGTTTTCATTTATTTTAATTTTTTCAGGCTCTGAGAAAAGATGTGAGAGATCTTTTTGCTATATACATGGGCTTTGCCATGGAGTTGGAGAACCAGATCAAACAGCTTTTGGAGTGGATGGGCATCATCAACAGAGCTCTCCAGAGTGATTTTGGTGGTGACTCCCAGAGTAAGTTATTACAAAAATGTATTTTCTAAGAATTCATCTTATGTCCAGAATGCAACTCAGGTATAATTGGTCTTGTTTGTATTCATCTAGTGTTTTTGATCAGGGGCAGTGTGGGGCAGTCAAATCCAGGACTTCAAAAAATGACCATATATACTCACTGAATATTTTATTAGAAGCACAATACTGATACTGGATAGGGCCTTCCTTTACTCTCAGTTCTTTGTGGAATTGGTTCTACAAAGTGCTGGAAAATTAATTTGACATTCTGGTCCACGTTGAAAAGGTTGCATCATAAAAGTCCTATAGATTTTTTTGGGTACACTTTCATTCTGCACATCTCCCATGTCCCAGCAGTGTATTTATATATATGAAGAGTTTAAGTTCAAAAACACATAAGTGCCATTTTACTTATGAGAAGTAAAAAGAAAAATAATCTTTTTCCAGTAGCTTTCAAAAACGTTTTTTCCATAGCTTTAAAAGCTACTGGAAAAAGTGTGTGTGTTTGTGTGTGTGTGTGTGTGTGTGTGTGTGTGTATATATATATATATATATATATATATATATGTGTGTGTGTGTGTGTGTGTGTGTGTGTGTGTGTGTGTGTTTTTGCCTTTCTTTATTTTTTTTCCTCTTAAAATTTTTTTTTCATAATTCTAACAATGGCACTTATACGTTTTTGAAGTCAAACTACACACACACACACACACATGCATATAAATAAAAGGTGACACAGTGGCACAGTGCATCGCATGCCCACCTCACAGCAACACGGCTGGGTTCGATTACTGGTCTCGGGTGATTCTGTGTAGAGTTTGCATGTTATCCCTGTGCTTGCGTTGGTTTCCTCCGGGTACTCCGGTTTCCTCCCACAGTCCACAAACAACTGGCGCTCATCTCAGCCAGCTCTGGGTGAGGGTGGGGTACACCCTGGACAGCTCATACACATACAACCATTCACCCTCACACACCAAAGGGGAAATTGGAACAGCCAATTAGCTTAATGTGCATGTCCACAGCGAGAGCATGCCAACTCCACATAGAAATTCCTTCACCAAACCAGGACCCTCTTGCTGTGAGGTGGATGTTCTAACCACTAAACCACTGAGCACTAGTTGTGTCGAACAACTGCATCAATATTACTGCTTATTTTAGATGCTGACAGGCTGTAATATTGTTGTAAACGTTTGACAAAATGGAAAGAATCCCTACAGAGATACACCTGTGTCTGTTTACCTCTAAAATTGAAAATGATTTCTTTCACTTTTACCTTTTTTTTCTTCCCCTCTCTCTGATGCATCACTCTATTCAGTGTATGCGGCTGATGATCACACATGGGTGGATTTCTGATGTTTACAGGAGGAGAAGTCATACAGAGTCTAATTCCAAATTATTGTCAGAATTTCCTTTACTAAGGAAATAGATTTCCTCACAAATAATGATTTATTGTTCAGGAAGGTCCATGATTATTGATAAAAGGATGTTAATGAAAGGATAGGAGAGATTTTGTGTACAAGTGGTTTATCAAAAAAATTAAGGAGAAATATTTTTGTGCACTCTCCAGGCTCAGACATTTCTGTGTGAAGTTTACATATTCTCCTCGTGCTTCCATGGATTTTCTCTGAGTACTGTGGTTTCCTCCCACAGTCCAAAGACATGCACATTTGCTTAACCGGCTATTCCAGATTCTCCTTAGGTGTGGATGTGAGTGTGAATGGTTGTGTGTGTGTGTTGGCTCTGTAATAGTCTGGCGAGCTGTTCAGGGTGTGCCCCACCTTCACCCAGTGTCGGCTAAGATGGGTATGCATGTACACTCCCATGATTTTAAAATCCTGCCACATATTTCATGGACCACGTGAAAGCTATTGTTTACTTTTTGACCAAAAACCACTATATTGTTGCACTTCTAATAGTCATGCAAGTCCTAAACCAGATTAGGCAAGGCTGATTTGGTAATTGTAAGACTTTTAAAACTATACCTACTTCTGACGGTAGTATTGTTGGACTGTTTGCTTTCTTTTTGGTGACTACAGGGCTACAGGCACAGGTGGCTTCTCTAAAGCGTTCTCTACAAGAGGAAAAAGAAAGGCATAGATCAGAGCGGACGAGGAGGAGGCAGATACACAATACGCTGATTGTAAGCTCCTGAATTGGATCGTAAAGTGTAAACAAATGCACATAATGCCATCTTAATATATATGTAGTTAAATATCAGTCGATAATGTAAATTTTGTTCTCAATATTGGGAGCCTGGTGGTTGGGTTTTATAGTGTGTACTGTAATGGGTGTATTAGAGTTTAAGATTAATCTGCAGGATCAGTAGAAAGGCAATCAGTGTATTGGTTCAGCCCGATATCTTTTAAAAATGGCTCACACCACATATATTTATACTGGTTTTAGGAGTTAAGGGGTAATATTCGAGTGCACTGCAGGGTGCGCCCCATCTTGCCTTTTGACCACATCCAAAGTTCTTTATCTACTAACGGGTAAGAATCTCAGTTGTATTCCAACCACTTACGTAGTCACGGTAATGCAATTTCTCATGCCTCTTCAATGGCTCAGTATTTATCACAGTGACACTGTGCAGAAGTGCTAATGCTTGTGTTAAATAATGTTTTATGGTTCCAGATCCTCATCATCAGAGATTGTGGTGCAGGCTGTTAGTGATGTAAGTTACTCTAAGATTTATACACTACTGGTCTGGTTAGTAAGTTAGGTATGATTATATGACATGATTATGCCCTGCAAACATTTTTTTTCCTGCAGGAATCTGTTCTTGTGAATTGTGTCAAACCTGGGAGTGCAGTAACGAACAAAATATTTGAATTTGAGAGGTAAATACAATATATATATTGTTAATCCCCTGATGAGTGGACAACCACGAATCAGGCTGGTTGGGATGAAATTGTAGTACTGTTATTTTTTCCCACATACAATATATATATATATATATATATATATATATATATATATACATATATATACATATATATACATATATATATATATATAATTAAATATAAGTGAAATATAATGCAAATATACAGGCAATATAATTAAATATAATGTAACGCAGTGTCGATTTTTCAAGTAATTGTCTGTCTGTAAAGTATAAAGTGTCTATGTGCAAAGTGACAAGTGTCTGTAAAGTGACAAGAGTCTGTGTGCAGCAGTCATTTGATTCAATTTTCTTTTGTTAATGTACAAGTCGAGACCTTTTAACGATGGAAACCAAGAAGTCATACATGGATTTCAAGTTTGACGCCATTTTAGCTGTGTTCAGCCTTGCTGCCAGGAAAACAACATGAGAATCTTCTCTTGATGACGTCACTTCCGTCTTCTTCCCCAATCGCACCACAATCAAGAGTGACCCCAGAGGTTTAAAAAATGTACTATTTATTCTCAAGTTAAACTGCATCGACAGCTTCAGCACATGTTTTGACTGCATTTTGCGTCATAATTTTGTTGAATTAAACTGAATATGAACATGAGGTCTTTAAGCTACCTCTGCTAATACACCACTTCAGACAGGTTCTTTCAAGAACATGACACAAGAGCAAGGCTATGAGAAACATATATTAGTCAAATTGTTTTGCTGGAAGTGGAGAAATTATTATTGGTTTGCTGACTTAAAGATTGGTTGGTTGTTCCATTGGTTGGATGAACAGTTGCTTTGTTGAATCTTTTCGTTTCTCTGAGTTAGCCCCGTGATACATTGGTAACCTGCTTCTCACCCACTATCACTGGCCATAACATTCCTGTGACCTGCAATGGATAAGCAGGATGTAAATGAAAAAATTAATAGATCACTGATTGATTTGTATAATGGATGTTTGATTAGGTTACACATTAGTTGGTTTTAGTAGACCAGCCAAAGAACTAAAAGTCCTCTACAAATTTTTGTTGATTGATTGGTTTGTACCGCTCTAAAGGAAGGTAAGAATTGTACAAAATTAGCTTTGCATCATAAAAGGATATATGAATCATTGAAAGCAAAAAGGTATCCACCCCTAACCCATGATAATTTAATTGTATAATATGTGAAGAACCTCATGAAACTTACTTATAACTCATTAGCCCCATTTTACCATTCCTTTGTTAGCTACCTTGGCACAGAACTTTGCATTGCCTGCTAAAATCAGTGAAGAATATAAACAAGAAATATAATAGTTTAATGTGAGGAGTAGATGTAAAGTTAGCACAATCTTCAGTAAAAACTACTGTTTATCTTCACAAATTATTTATCATTTATTTGAAATGAAAACAGCAGGAACTCAATGGGTGGTACTGCTAATACATACACCTGTGAGGTCTCGGCACACAAACCCTTCCTGTTCACACTGCAGGAAGCAAGGTCTGGACAGAGGTGTCATTTTCTGATGGATGGATGAATGGATGGATGGGAAGGATGAATGGATGATTGGAGGACAGAACCACAGAAGATATTCTTATCTTAAATAATTCAAATAATTGCTACAGAGGAAGGATTCTGCACCATGTGGGGTTTGGTCCTTAGCTTTACAACCAGAACTTTACTATAATATAAAATCCAGAAACAGATAATGCTTCATTATAGTAGGTGGTGTGGCTTTCATTTTTATTATTATTGAAGGGACACATGGTTCATTGCAAAAAAAACAAACAAATAAATAAATAAACAACCTAGCCAATAAAGCTATACAAATCAGTATTTTTTCCAAAGTTTTGATTGGTTAAAATTTGCTATCGCTGTGAACTCAGTCTTAACCCCATGTTATTTTTGTTCTTGGTGCCATATCTTCATGTAAACAAATCAGAAAAGTATTCATGTTTTGTTTGTTTGTTTTTCATTTTAATAATAAGCTTGTCTTTTTGTACAATGAACAGTGAAACAGTGAAGTTATTTTTATACAAATTATTCTTACTTAATACACACAAATAATTATCATTATATTTTGGACAAAATGTTACACTGACACACCTCTTATAAAGAGGATTTACAACTATAGTGCTGTGGAATTTGTTGTAATCAGCTTGATTTGCTTGGTTGGCATTATCTTTTTGTATAAAATTGTCAGTTGTGTGGTGGCACAGTGGTTAGACCAGTTGTCTCACAGCAAGAAGGTCCTGGGTTCAAGTCTCAGGATTAGTGAGGGCATTTCTGTGTGGTGTTTGCATATTCTCCCCTTGTGTATGTTTCTCCAGTTTCCTCCCACAGTCCAAAGACATGTACATTAGGCTTACTGGCTGTTCCAAATTGCACCTAAGTATGAATGGTTGTCTGTGTTGGCAATGTGATGGGCTGATCAGTCAGCTGAGATAAGCTCCAACCTCACAGTGACCCTACTAGGATTAAGCGTTTTGGCAAATGAGTGAAAGACTGAATAAAATTAATGAGTACATTTCAGAAAAAAAATCACTGTTTCTCACTACATAATACATGATTAAAAGTTTTATATTATTGGCATAATTCTTTTATTATGCATCATTTATACTAGCTAGCATGCTGGCTGCTTCTCATTAACAGATTTTGTGTCTTTTTTGATTGCTGATATAGGAATGTTTTTTGTGAAAAAATGTTTATTAAACATTGTTGGGAACAGAAATTAGTAGATCTGTACCTTTTACGTTTTCTGCTGACAGTTTGACAAGCCGCATTTCTTTTCGTCTTGTTAGCTTGGAGAGAGATAAAAGAGAAGCTGGTTCCAGCTGTTATGCTGTAAGAGGTAACAGAAAATTGGTTTTGGAGATATTTCACAAATTCAACCTTAAAAATATATATGATGGAAAATGTATGATGTATTATGTTAAAAATGTAATTGGCAAAGGGAATGAAATATGCATGGACATTTGAACATAACAGCACCACTGCATCACTGACTGTTTTCCAATAAAAGCCTGAATTCTTTTGTTTTGTTGCCCATGTAATATATTTGAAATCTGGACACATTTTGGTGCATTCTTGCCTTTAACCTTAATCCATTGTTAGCGTGCAGTGAGACACAGATGTTTTCCTCATTCACAAGTTCGAGACAACCAAATATACTTCAATTCCAAAAACACACTGAGTCATTTCCAGACACCAAGGCTGGATTGTGACTAGCTATTACTGAATCAGATCATGGGCTTTGAGTCACCGACCTTCTTTTCTGTGAAAGCCCACTGAATGAAATGACATAGTCCCAGCAAGAATGCAATTAAGCTGATGTACGGCAGGCAGCTTGATTATATTCAGGATGTGTTCCAGTGGCTTGAGAGGGCGTTTTTATGCTCCTGCCAAAGAAGGCACCCCAGAAGAAAGAGCTTTAATGAGAGAGGATGTTTTTGCCAGTACCAGCTGAAGCACAGAGGCTTAATGAATGACCGTACACACAGCTCTGAACCAGTCTACTGCCGCAGGTCTATAACTATAACAAAACTACACACACAAATTACACCTACGTATTAATTAGAACTTCGCCTCTCTTTCACCCTGCAGGACTGCTGAGACCCTGAATGAGTCATCTCAGTAATACATATCCTGTTGGATTTTCTACAGAGTATTCTCACTAGCTTCCTGAGAATAGTCAGTTATTTTTAGCTGGACAGTTTGAGTTTGTTGTACTGCCTCATATGAATTCATGAAATGACTGTCAGTGCACTCTCTGCCCCTGGTTGAAGCGTTGGCATTACTGCTCTGGCAGTCTGTTAATTATGGTGCTGTGTGAGTACGGCTGGCACCCAAGACAATTAAGTGTTTGTCTGCAGACTGGCACATGGGGGGCAGCAGGTTTCTCATCACCTGTCAGAATACTATTAGCAGCCCACACACTCGCATGGCACAGCCAAGCAGAGCCAGAGGACGTGGAGGGCGAATACAGCAATGCCACTGATTAGTGTGACATGTTTGGAAACTATTATTAGCATTTCACATACTGTACGCCACTGACATAAAATTCAAACCTTGTGTGAAAATGTATTCTGTGTATTCATATTTTGGGGGTCAAATAAATGTGATCTATCATTGTTCTGGCACTGCACCAAGAATAAGGAAAGGATTCATGTACACTTTCCAACATAGCTGGTGCTGACTAAGAGTTTCAAAATGTACTTTGTGGATTCTGGATTTTGCATCAAGATCTACCTATTTAAAAAGTACAAATTTTCACTGTACAGTCATTTAGGCACGACATGTTTTCCTTGTTAAAGTTAGCAATAGCAGATCATGATTTTAGATGGGAGGTTGAAATCTATTAGCATATACTACACGGGAATGGCATGGTTTGATTGGTCCGATAAGTCAGGACTGAGAGACATTATCCTGATTGGATAATGCTTGTATCAAAGGAACAGACACTCACGGTCACTTGGAGCAGGCAGCGTCATCATTATCTACTATTAAAACTAAAACATCAAAAATACTGTTTTGGTTTGCTTTTCTTGTGTTTCTGGATAATCTCCACTAAAACTCTGTATACTCAGTGTGGTTTACTTACATCTCCTTGCAGAATATAAAAAACTCTGAATGAGTAGGTTCTACAAAGATACCGTTAGACACACAGAGCTTAGCTTATATACTGTTAAGCCTAGACAGAGCTTAGCTCTGCTCTGAGTGTGCAGAGATCACCTGACCTGCTTCTGTAATGCTTAAAAAGTGTAGAAATAAACTATTAAAATCTTGATTTTGTTTGCTTTTTCTGTACCGAAAACAGTTATGTTTCAGGTTTAGTGAATGTCCGAGATTTGAATAGTCTGATAGACAGTAGACAATCCAGCAACATCCACCTCACCTTCGATGCATCATTGTTAGTTATTTATCAGTAGCTATTAGAGATGAGGACAAGGTTTGAATAATAGCATAATAATAATGTTGGGAAAACAATTATACACACACAATTTTCTTTAATTTTATTTTGTATATGTTTCAAGACCATATGCACTGTTCATGCCACAAGCTGAAAATCGAATCCAGGCATCCTTGCTGTGAGGCAGACGTGTTAACCACTATGCCATTGTGCCGTACCAACCAAACAAACAAAACTTTCTTATACGTTTTTGATATCAGCTTTATATTAGATTAGACTGTGTGTGCCTAATCTATTTTTGGTATCACCTGCAAAGGCATTTTGGAAAAGAGGATGACAAAATAAATAACTCACCTGATTAACTTACCTACGACTGTATTGACCATGTCCCTTTTAATCACTTCTGATGACATTATGAACATATCACTTAAATAGATTTTAAAATATCCACCTAAATGTAGATCAAATCTGTTTCACTTTAAGTTATCTGTTAGTAATGAATGGTATTGCTCTACAAACTGGGTTAGAAAGAAATCAGCCCTAGCCTCATTTTTGGATCATATTTTTTTCTACCAGATGCATTGCTTTCACCGCAAATTATTTGGTTCTTACCAAGATTAAAAAAATCCTTAGATTTAGAAGTGTTAAATAACTGATCTTGTTTTAAGAGATATTTTCTTATTTTATGTTTTCAACTTTACACTATAATCTTCTGTCTTGATTTAACAATCTTCTGTCCATGCAGCAAGATTTCATTTGGCAAGTTTTCATGAATTAAGATTGTTAAATTTAGAAACAAGATTATAGTGTAAAGTTGAACACTCTTAAATATACTCCTAAAAATAACTCTTAAAACAAGATACATTTTTTATCTTGGTAAGAACCAAATAATTTGCAGTGTTCGCACTTGTGTCCACAAGTCTGAAATGATCCAACTTTTGTTACACTTTATAATTTGATGATAATATAGTGAATGCTAAAAATTAAAATGAATACTGTCATCGAGACAGGGGTGCTTAGCCCTGCTAGCCTTTTCACACCAATAGCCTGTAGATCTAAAGAAGCCAACTTCAGACATTCTTAGCTCCATTACATTTTGGCTAAGTGATAAATTGTGCTCAGTTTATTTTTTTGACTGACCTAACACTTTAAATTTTACATTTTCATTTACAGAATGGGGCAGTGGTGGCCTGGTGGTAAGGTGCTGGATTACTGATCCCAAGGTCGGGGGTTCAAGCCCCACTATCGATGG
>JAOUQZ010000008.1:19450708-19461380 GCA_028564935.1 Neosilurus hyrtlii | reverse complement strand
AATTTTTTTTTTTTTTTTTGTTTTTTTTTTGGGGGGGGGGGGGGGCTTTAAGACTTTTCAGTGCTAGTGGAAATAAGCAGTACAGGTGACACGAGTCTTCCCTGAAACACTCTCGTCTAACTTTTATTTAAAAATTTACATGACATGCCATCGGTGGTGTCACAGCAAGAAGGTTCTGGGTTCCGGGGTTTCTGTGTGGAGTATGCCTGTACCCTCTGTGGGTTTTCTCCGGGTACTCTGGTTTCCTCCCACAGTCCAACGACAGGAACATTAGCCTAATTGGCTGTTCCAAATTGCCCTTAGGTGTGGATGTGTGCACAAAAATTAGTGTGTGTTGGCCCTGTGATGGTCTGGCAAGCTTTTCAGAGTGTACCCAGCCTTCGCCCAGTATCGGCTGAGATCTCACATTCCAGGTAGTAAGAGTAGACCCTGGAGTAAGCAGTTCGGCAGACTGAGTGAGTGAATGATAACGCGCCAAATCCCATATACTGTAAATATCAAATTACATCAGTTTATTCAGAGCTCCTATTGGACAGGGAGTTAATTATAAATATTTTATAAATTAAAGTGACTTCAATTTGGTTATGAGACCTTTTTGAAAATAGTTTTTGTAAATGTGACTAATTCTCTGATCCTGAATGATCCTGAACACCGACTGACAGACATCTAATGAGCCTGGTCTAAGCTGGTAATTTGGGAGGTAAAATCAGTCCGTTTTAAAAATCTTAACAGAAATGGTTGTGTCAAAGCAATAAGTGGTGACACTGCAGAAATGTGTAGAAGTGACTTACAGCCCTGGGTGCCATGAACCATCTGGGGTAGTGAATCAAACACAGAGAGGGGCCTTTTTTTTTTTTTTTTTTAATCTCCATTTTTTTTATTAGAGAGACATACACAAGAGGGTTAGCAGCCTTCTTCTCCTGTCACTGTAATTTTGGTTTTCTGGATCAAAGGTACAATGAGACTTTATAAAGGCCTCAGACTCTGAATAGTCTAAAACAGTGATCAAAGTATTTCTAAATAATTACAAACCGAGCTGCAGAGCTGTAAAAACCCTTCGCAAATAAATCACATCACATTCTGGCTAATCTAAAATAAATACTCTACAACAGAAAAACTCTTCCTCTAACAACGGTGTACAGACTCTTTGAAAATAAATCCAGATTTTTATATATATATACAAAACAGTATAAAACTGCACATGAGAGATTTTGTGTAAGAGGAGTTAGTTCATAAGAAATGTAAGAGCTAGTCTTTAGCAAAGCTTTACAGACGACTCTTTATTGCTCCCTGTTCAGTAAATGCCTGAGCTCCCCAGAGCCCCTACAGCAGGCCACATTTACACTTTCAACTCTTTGGTTAAAAACCATTACAAACAATAAAAGGTGTTACTTGGCTCAAGTAGGTTTTTCTCATTGAATGTAAAAAGTAAATCACAACCAACACCAGCAGAATATTATAAATGATCAACAGACAAATAAACAAACACATGAACACAGTGCAAAGCTACACACTGAAAATCGAACAAAAAAGGTTCTTCTGGATCTGGAGCCTCTCAGCCTGTGTCTCAGTACTACAGCTTCTGCTGTCCTTCTCTATCTTACACGGTTCACTTTGGACCCGTTTGTCTTTTTCCTCCACAACCAGAGAGTCTCAGGAGTGAGCAGAAGCAGTGGAAACCCTCTTACATGGATTCCATGTCTGTCAATCAAGGGTTCAGCAGACAATTCAGGTGCATCACTGCAGATGGACTGAACTACAACCTTAAGAACACAGAGCAAAGCAAAGTCTATCCATCCACTGGTCAAAGGGATGACTTGCTTTGCAATTCCTTCATCTTTGATTTCCACATGCCCCTGAACAGTGAAAGTTGATGAGGAAAGCAAACAGAAATAAAATGTACTTTCTCTTCGAACAGCAGGAACATGAATAGAACAGAATGAAATTTCAAAGAGTTGTGACAGAAATGAAATCTACTTCAGACATAAATCAGTCTGAAGGAGGCACCTCGTGGTTCGGAATATCTCCTACTAAACTACCAGATTTCTGCAGCACAGCCCAGATCCTTCACTGAGGGACAGACAGACTCCAAGCTCCCAGTCAGCCCTTTACTGGTAATCTGTCTTTGGCAGTTTTCTGCAATTGTGAACGGGGTTCCTTTGTTCCCTTGATGGGGAAGAAAATATATTTCATTCTAGCTCTCCCCCTCACATAAAGTGCCATTTGAGTTCTGAGGGATTGACGTGGAGGAAACTATTGAGGAATCCAGACACGGCTCATCCAGTCCCTCTCCGCTCTCAGTTAACTCCCCCTCCCTCTCACAGATGACGGTCATTGGGCTGCTGGGAATCCGACTCCGGGAATTGTACTTGCTGCTGGCAGCAGAAGGTGGAGTACGGGATCGGCCGTACTTTGGCCCCAGCATTGAGGAAGGGGACAACGGGGAACACAGAGAGTAACGTGACGGTATGGCTTCATTCCTAGGCCAGTCCTCTGACGCCCTCTTGCTGCGACCAGGGGAAGCACAGGGACTGTCCTGACCTGTTGTAGGTGAAGCCGGATCCAGAGACGAGTCAAGAGATCGAGTTCTCTGGAAACGTGGGTCAGTTGTGCGTAGCATCTCAGTTGCGGACATACGAAAGCTGCCTTCCGTGCGACTGCCCTTCTTCAGCAGCAGTGCCTTAAAGGTGTCACTGCTGGTGGCTGATTTGCGCAGGCTGCGCTGGACAGAACCTGTCTGACGAGGCAGAGCGGCACTTAAGGAAGGATTTGGTCCTGTTGGTGTAACCGGAGGAGATGAGTGACCTCGCATATGCTCATCTTCTGACTCCCTACGACCCAGGACTTTCCGCTTGGACCTGCAAAGTAAAAACACAGGAAAGTTAGGATCCATTATCAGAAATGGATGAGGTGGAAACTGAAACCTGAGGCGTTCAAAGTTTTGTATGAATGCCAAGTGTTTTTTCTTTTTCTTTTAAAGGAAGCAAAACATTTTAAATGCAAGCACAACCTGGTTTAAACAGCCAGTCATGAGTTCCATTTTAACGTGTTTGGTTACCCATATATTAATTCTGTAATAAGAGTCAATTTACTACAGACTGAATTGCAAACAAAGCTGCTCTTACCTCAGGCTTTCCCTGAAGAGTGTGTTTTGTAATTATTGATTGTTTTGTGTTTCATTTTTCTCCAGTCAACCTCCACGTTCCACTGATTCTACTCCCAGGTTTCTTATTAAATCACCAAAGCCTCATGTAGTTCATGATTTTATAGAGTAGAGGTATTGGAAAAATATGAATAACTTGCTGTTGAATGTTAAAGGGGCAATGTCATGGTTGTTTAAAGAAAGTAGCCTAAATAACATTAATGGTGGTATCAAACTACACACGGTCGTTTATATTAATGCAAATTTGGTTTATAAAGGCTGACAGAAATTAATTTGATTCATACAGCCAACTGAGCAGTTCTTTGCAACGGTATTTCAGTCTCTGAAATCTGTTCAGCCCAGCAAGATTTCAAAAAGTTCATGCTGAAATATATTCCCATCCGCTCCATTTCAACTTCAAAAACTTTAAATTCCTTTTGATTTGTAAACTTGAAGGCTATTTAACAAATATAGACTGGTATTTTAGACATTCACGACATTTTACACGACTTTTTGGCAACTGAATTTGGGTAAGAATCAAGACACAGCTCCTTTAAATTCTTTTATTTAAATGTAGTCTCTTAGAAGCCAACACAAAGATGAAAACTACAAACACTGCAGTTTGGGGATGGTGTGTGTGGGTGTGTGTGTTTTAGGTCAAGCTGATGATGAGTGAAGATGGTGAAATTAAGCAACAAAGCACTCTGGGGAAAGTGCCCCAAATCACCATAAACATGAGGAGAATGTTCACTCAGAGGGGTGTCTAAGTACCATCCCTATCAGCCAACAGATTCTGAAAGAAAATCTGCACCCGTGCTCTAGATTACTAGAGGGAGGGATTAGCAGGGGGGAATAATGCAGAAAGGTATTCTAGTGCTAAGGGATTAAAAGGGTAATCCCACTGTGGCATCACCACAAGAGGGAAAACACCAATGGCCAATTATTTGCCAGGCTGCACCTCAGGGATTGGAGGGCATTCATGCTCAACCATTCACGGTCTAATCTGAGCAGCCATTTGGACCGGAGAAATGAAGGGAGTCATGAAGAAGGCATCTCGAAGCAGTGGGCAAAGTTCTATGAGTGGGGTGTCCCAGGGTGGTAGCCCCCCTCTCTGAGACGACTTCACAGAATGTGTCGGTCAATCAGAAGGTGATGAGGTCATCACAGAGTGTGTTGGTGAATCAGTAGATGATTTCACAGAGATGGGTGCTACCGTCACCTCTCCAAAATATCATTAGTCTGTAGGCGTCATACTGACAGGACATCCTGACAGAGGGACACGGAGTCTCGCTCCTGGTAGCGCATTGCTAATTGGTCTATCGCGTTACATGGGACATCCCATAATATGAGACATGAATCATTATAGGGGATGCGCAGGTTATAAAATGTGGTGCATGACAAAGAACTATTGGAGCAGGCTAAGATTACAAAACGAAGAAATAAGGATCAGATATAAACAAAATGGGGTCAGTGGTGTAGTTGTTAGGGTGATTGAAAGGTTGTGGGTTCGAATTACCATTAGACCCCCAACAAGCTAAGACCCCTGTGCAAGCTTAGGTCCACAAGTGTGACCCTGTTCACCCAGCAGTATAAATGGGTACCAGTAAAAATACTGGGAAGGTAGGTAACCTGCGGTGGACTAGCGTCCCATCAAGGAGCAGTTGAACTCCTGGTTGCTTCACTCTACAGAAACCGGGATAAGCTCCGGCCTGATGAACCAGTAGGCTTGGGTGTGAAAAGCCCAACAGACTTTACCTTTACCTTTTATAAACAAGATGGTAAGTGCTGATCAAATTTTTGCTGCGATCGTATAGTTTGATGTGGCGGTCTTGTCATTTAAAAATGCAACCATCTATCCTTTAACATATTTCATAAGGACATGTATTGTTATTAAATATTACATTATATTTCACCACATGAGAAATCCAGTGTTGAAATTGAAATAAAACAAGCAAAGATAAAGTGTAAAAAATGTGCAGAGCAAGATTTAATAAGCTTATACAGTGTACTGCGGCCCATCATTTCAAGTTTAACCTTCAACGTGTCTATGTAAGTTTGTGGGATCATGGCCTACACAGGGTAAATCTCTGTTCAGAGCGTGTTTGCATATACATTTTTCTGTGGTCCTTCATTTGTGGTTGCGTCTCTACATCTGCACATATACCAAACAGAGCATGCTGCACATCCACAACAGAAACCATACCATTTACAAAAATGACCACACGCTACCTTAGAAACTTTATACTTTAGATGGGTGCATGAATAAGTGAATGGATCTTTATGAGCTTATTTTATCATCCTTTAATCTAGTTAACTCTGCAGCTGAGCATCTTATAGTCGGACCAAGAAACCAGAGGAGCATGTTGATGGATGTATTAGAGAATCAGGAAGACCGGCTGCTTTAAAGTTATGAAAGGATGCACACATAAGCTAAGGGGTCATATAAGGATACTGAAACAAACATGGAGGTACCTGTGAATTACTGCAAAGAGGTCCTCTGTGGTGCGGGGCCGTGTGGGGGTCACCATGCCTTGAACAATGTCGCCGTTAATGCTGGGAGTCTGCGGGGAATTTGATGTGCTGGACTCAAACACTTCACCTGAAAGAAGCATGACTCGCAAATGAGTACTGACAGCAGTGGAAGCTTGTAGCTCTGAGGTGCTGACACATACTCTTTCTTATAGAGATAGACAACAATCACCCACAACCACACACCGCACACATTCCACACATTATACAGATGGCGTAGAGCATGTCTAACTGAAAACCATGAGGTGTAAATCATGTGATACCAAATCACTGAATCAAGCACATACCAAAGATTCTGGAGGGAGATAACTAATGCACAGGAACATGTATAACGCAAGCAAAAGAACAAACTGGTTTAATACAAAATACATCCCACGGAAGAACACGTACTCAACCAATCATATTTAATATCAGAAAAACACAATGTAAAGAATGACAGCTCTATCCTTCCTGAATAAGCAACACGTTCTAATATAGACACCATATCAGTCTCCATCACACTCAAGGTCAAACGCTCGCTTTAAGAAGTCAGTAACTCCCTTTAACTCTTACATTTTCACAGATGAATCCTCCTCTCCGTCAAAGTTGAGTTGATCTGATCCTGTCCTTCCTCTCTACTCTCGTCCCTCATCTGCACTTGCTTGAAAAGATGATGTAGGCAAGCTCACGTTATCCACTCACTCTCTTTCCTCCCCCTCCCTCCCTCTATACCCCTCCCAACCACTCTAAGCGGCCAGCCCTTGGGAAGACTGCCCCATCCTATCCTCACTGTGACGAGGAAGAGATGTATCGAGCAGGAAAGGGGGGAGAATAAAGTATAGGATCGAAGAGATGTGAGGATAAGGGAGGAAGTAAGAATATGAAGAGAAAAAAGTCAGCGTGAAACAGGATAAACAAATTAAAGAACACAGCCGAATGTGCCTGACTGGGGGAGAAAAAAAATCTACAGAAAAGTGAAAAGGAATAAGAGGGATATGGATGGACAGGAGTCAGAAGAATAAATGAGGATGAAAGAAGAATGACAAATGACTGTATCGAGAAACTGAAAGAATTCATTTAAATGGCTGCTGCAGCAGTGTTCCACAAGCCCCGATTGGCCAGGGAGGAGGTGGGTATAATCCGTTGCCTCAGTTCACCAGAATTAGGCAAACGTAATGCTTACAACTGCATTGCCCTTGGCTGTTTCCAGAAAGGTGAAATGCAGTTCAAAGTAATATTCGTTTTAACCAATAATACCTAGAGTGCTGATTCACCCACAGGCCCTTAAATCTAATTATTTACTATCTAACTGAACAGTTTAACTGAATGTAAACGGTTTCCTTCATCCTCATCATCAAAACTTACCAAATTCATTTCCCAATGTCTACCATTTCCAGCATTTCAAAAAGAACTAAAGGACTGAAAAATGTATGACCCTGTCACCCAGTTTTACAAATGACCACTGAGGGCAAAATTAGAAAATATTCACTTACCATCCTCTTTGGAGCAGACTGATCCTGCAGTGCTACTTAATGCATCATCATCATCATCATTGTATCCATTTTCTTCTTCTTCTCCTTCTGAAGTGCCCATTACATCATCAACAGACACAGATGCTTCCTTAATGATGGGAGTCTCTGAGCATTCCTCAACCTGATTATCTCTTGGATATGTGCTACTTTCACATGTGGAACTATCAGTAGAAATGTTGTCATCCTTTTTCTCCATCCCTTCCACAGATTGCTGAACTTCAAAGTTGGGCGCATGAATAGTCACCTCTTTCTGAACATTTGCAATCTCTTGAAAAGAAGAATCTGTTTCTTCCGCCAGTGTCTGCTTGTCATCTACAATCTCAGCACCGACTGCAGGGACGAGGGGAAATTTGGACTTCTTGGGGAACACAGGAGGTTTTTTCTTGGGTGTGGTGTGTTGTGGCGTCTTTTCCTCCTTCCCCTCATTTTTATTTAGGGTATGGCTTAGTAAGTCACTTGAAGGGCAATTAGTCACCTCATAGGTAATTTCTTTTCCCAATTTTGCCTTATTTAGTGGTATCTCTGTTTGGTTTTTGTCTTTGGCAATTATAGCCTCTGTCGATGGAGATTCTAAGGTTCCATTTATGCCAGAACTAGCGCAAGAAGCCAGGGGCAAAACAATCGGGTGATCCAACTTTTTTAATTCTTTTGCTGTGCCACACTTAGTAGAAATCTGTTCACTTTCCACTTCATGAGATTTATTGCTGTCCTCTACATTTGCTGGTTGTTTGACTGACCGGAGCTGCACACTTTGGAGGGTAAATGGAGTTATTAGTGGCATGGCAGACTTGCCACGCTCTTCGGAGTGAATGGAAACTGATCTTCTCTCAGAGTTCACTGATCTGAGTTTATCTTTAATTCCCTTAAGGCTTGCAGAGGAAGGTATAACTGGAGTCAGGGTGGGCAAGGACGGGGGTTGTGGAGGAGTAGAAGTATTAACATTGGGATGAAAAAGGGGAGGTGGTGGAGGCAGAGGCGGATGAAGAGTGGGGCTAAAGGATTCATTATTTAGCATGCTGTGGTCATTTAACACCTCTGGAGGAGGAGGAGGGGGAAACTCTGGGGAAGAATCTATTGAGAGGGGACTCAAGGATATTTCACGTTGTGGGGTGCTAGGTAAAGGAGGAGCAGGTGGAGGTGGAAAGGTTTCACTGGGAGGAAGTGGTGGAGGGGAAGTTTCAGGGTTGACCGCTGTAAGAGGCACGGATGAATAAGGCTGTGGTGCAGGTGGAAGGGGTATGTTGTTCCTAACAGAATCTGAAGTGTTCGAAGATAAAGACGTTGAAGAAGAGGAGATCGAAACAGATGAGAGCAAAGATGACTTCCTTTCAGGCACTCGTGGCTTGGGCTTAGAGCCAGAAGGTGACATGGACCTCATGAATGACGGAACCGGAGTACCAGCTGTTGGGGTGTTGGACTGACTTGAATATCCACTTGAAGGGGAGGTCAACCGATGCACCCTGTCTGGAGAGGATGTGTTTACTTGAGGCTTTGCTGGCATATTCCCCTGTGCAGGAGAAAGTGTTGTCTGAATATCACTGTGGATATGTTGTCCATTTGTCATGATACCTGGCTGTCCTCCATTAGACACTGAGTTAGTATGTGACTGTGCCTGATCACTATGCCGAGGGTAATCCATGTAATAGCCCCAGGACTCTGCATAATCAGAACGCAGGCTGCTGGTGTCACTGTGTGATGGTGTTACAGGACAAATGGAATAGACATTAGCCATCCCTGCAGCTGACACACTGCTGCTGCCTGCACTTAAGCTGCTCTGGCTCCTAGGCCGCAACATCCAGGGGTCTTCATAGTCACTGCAAGGGCTTTGAGATGGTGATGTCAAAGACCCTTTCCCTTTCAACCCATTCTGCAGTGACTGCTGAAGAGTTGCAATCAATGACTCATTAAGAATTGACTTATTGTTTGCATTACCACCATTCTTATTCTTAGGCTTACGCTGTAGTGAGTCTGTACGTGCTGGGGGGAGGGGTGGCTTCTTAGACTTACGGAGAGAAATAGATCGGGATAATGATTGATTGCTGTAAATGCTGCTACGGTCTCCTGGTTGGCCGATGCACTCATACATACTATGACGCGCTGTCCTGCCAGCAATGCTATGTCCTTTTGGCCTCAGGCCTGAGTCCAAATGCATGGAGGTGTAGTAACCATCATTGTCCATGGAGTAGAGTGAACTGGAGTCTGTACATTTAGAGGAACGCTCCAAGCTGTTGTAGAGGTGATTGATAGGAGTGGAGCAGCTGGAGGTAAGTGGTCTTCTGGTCAACACATTCTCAGGGGTATCATAAATCCACTGCTCATCTGATGATGCTGTTCCTGCAGCAAGTGTACTGTGGCTGTTTAAACTGCAATCTGACTGTGCAGTTTCCTGCATGTCTGTCTCTACTGTCCCAGCGCTGGTGGCCACACTGGTGGAGCTTTCTCCATTGACACTTGAGGATATCCTGAGAGGCCTTGCATGCATTTGCTGCCCTGGGGTAGATGTGGAGTGAAGCGCAAGTACCTCAGCTGAGCAGGACAATGTTGCATTAGGGATGAGTGATGTTGAGTATGCTGAATGAGGAGAAACCACACAGGCATTCCCCCAGTCCACATGTGATCCCCTCACCTCCTGGGATTTTGGGCGGCCTAAAGTGCTGGTCCTAGGGGTCCTCATGTGAACTGCAGTGTCATCAGCTTGGAGCTTTTTAATCTGCCGGGATGCTGCTACAGCACTATCCTCTGGTCTACAGGATGTACTGCTGTACAGGAGCTCTGCATTTAAAGAAACCCGGGCACCTCGAGGCAAGCTATGAAAGCGGTGGGGATCGCCATTAATTCGAGGAGCCATGACATGCACAGGAGATCCAGGGGAATGGTTGTTTGAAACTGTAGATATATTAGTGGCAGATGTTGACATGCCAGACATCTGAGCAGCAATTCCTTGGCCTCTCTGAGCTCGGATCCTCCTCACAGACGGTGGAACAATTTTTACCTCCTCAGTCTGGCAGCCAGAATCCCTCTTCTCGGAGCGCCTTAGGGTAGAACTGACACTGCTAGAACGTTCTAGTGTCGAAAACTGTCCAGGAATAAACATGGACTGTGGTCGGAGCTCCCCTCCTCGTGCTTTAGCTGCAGTGGAGCAAAACAGTAATGAGACACAAGCAAGTGCATTGCTACAGCAGCCCCCCCTTCCTTCACTTCATCCCTTTCTCACATATGCTGTCAATCAAACTGAAGCTTGTATATTAAAAGCACTAATGAGTTTGATTAGTTTGATCTGACATGTTAATAATATCTGGAAAATCTGATTATAACTGATAGCCTGGAGAGAGGCCACCATAACATTGCCTAGTGACTCTGCATGAGTGAACATCTGTGTCAGATAAGACCCAAGAAAATAACCATTAAAGATAATACACACACTAAAACACACATCCCAGAACACACACACACACACACACACACACACACACACAGTAACATCAGAAAC
>JAOUQZ010000008.1:19435491-19450608 GCA_028564935.1 Neosilurus hyrtlii | reverse complement strand
ACACACACACACATATATATATATATATATATATATATATATATATACACATACATACATACATACATACATACATATGGACACTAACTCCATGAGTTACTTGAACATCATGGTAGCATCAACTATCAACTTAAGAGTTTAACTGCAGAGAAATGGCATAGCTTATATAAACACTGAAACGGGACATTAAATCAGATTCACAGTTGATTAATAATTGGAACCACAACACTACTACACTGACACCTTTCTGCCCAAAGGTTTTGTTGAAGCTGATACCCATAGCGGCGTACATAAAAACAAAAAATGAGATAAAGGGACTTTGCATTCACATACAGCACGTACATGGGAAGCTGTAGCGTTAAAAGCAGTACCAGTTTCATATTTATAAAACATAAATGTATGATTACTTGTATCGTTCAAGAGATGCGTGTTTCCATAACCTTTTGCTATTTCCCTGTGTCCCATGCTTGTAGGATCCTGACTGACAATCCCTTCTCATCTATCATATCAACACAGAAATGTTAATTAGGGCATCACAGTGGAGTAATGGTTAGCACGTCGGCCTCACAGCAGGAAGGTCCTGCGTTTGAATCCTGGGCTTGGGCGTTTCTGTGTGGAGTTTTCATGTTCTCCCCGTGCTTGCGTGGGTTTCCTCTGGACATCCTGGTTTCCTCCCACAGTCCAAAGACATGTATGTTAAGCTAATTGGCTGTTTCAAATTGTCCCTAGATATGAATGTGTGTAAACGTTTGTATGTAGGCCCTGCAATGGTCTGGCGAGCTGTTCAGGCTGTACCCCGCCTTCACCCAGCGTTGGCTGTGATAGAATTAAGCGTTTCGCCGAATGAGTAATGAGAAATTAATTGGTCTGCCAGATAAATCTGAAACGCGAACCTGACTAAGACTGCAGTGGGCAAAATCACACAATGTGGCATGAAGTGTTCACTACTGTGTCCAAGTATTAGCATCTGAATATACATTCAGGACACAAGCTTTGGTGGACCAGGGATTATGATCCAAGGAACAGACTAAAAAGAAATTAGATATGAAAGCAGATGCTAAATGCTACAGTTATGTAACAAGGAAAACAGGACTAGAACAGGACAGTTGGGTCACCACTAATGTTCTAATGAAGAATACAGATTATGTAAAGTGAAAAGATAAAGCAATAAAGCAAAGCACTACAAGCTGCTTGCATGTGATGGGAATGTAAAAAGTAATATATGGAGCTGGATTGGGGAAAGAGGGTGGATGCTCAAATCAAAGTCTGATTTGATTGTTCTGAAACAGAACAAATATGAAAGAATCGAAAAGCTTGCACATTTGTGAAGATTATGAAGGACTAGCAAGAGGTTGACACTGAGCACTACGTACACTACACTACAACATGAAGTCTAGATGATGGCAGGCAAGGCAGGAGCAGCTATGATGGAAGCTAGCAGAGCCATACCATACCTAGTTCCTGCCGAACGTTGTCAGGCAAACCTGATATAGTCTTTCTCCGTTTGACCTTCTTGGGCCGACGGGCCAGTGTGTCAGTGTTTATTAGGGAGCGACGGACGCTGGCCTGACGGTCAAATGTCTCCCCTGGAGACCAGGTGATGAGGGTAGGTGTGGAGAGCAGACAGGCAGTTAGTTACGAGCATGCATTTTCCATGCAGAGTATAAATATAGGCATAAATGAACACAGACAGTCCACAACACAACTTTAAAAATAGAAAGAAACTAAACATCCACTATCAAACGACACTGAATATACAGTACATATGTGAACTTCATCACAAAGAAATTAAGCATTTTTAAAGAAGGTTTGTACAGTTGTGATATTAGTAACTGATCATTTATTTTTTATTAAAACTGCTCCGAATTACAGGCACAATAATAATATATAGATTTAGGCAGTGCCTAAAAAAGGAGCTCCCGGTACATGTCCCTTGATAGATATCTGAGCCTGGGGTTGCTTTATCCGTTTAACGAGTTCATGTTCTGTCAAGCTTCTGATTTTGGCGTTTGCACCACAAACATTTATTTACCTGAAAGCCTGTCTGCCTACCTGAGTTAGATTGTGTGCTTTTGTCTGCGATGGTGTATGAGATTCTATTTTGTGTTGTTCAGCTTTGTTATAATAATAAATCTTTTTCTTTCTTTCTTTCTTCTATTGCTTTTCATGCAAGTCAGCAATACATAACAGCCGGTCAGCATTAATTCAGCAACATGGCAGCCTTGCTGGGTTTCCTGTGGTGGGCATGCACACGCGTTCATATACACACACCCTCCGGACAGGACAGGACAACCATCCAAGCCATGTTCCATGACTATGGTGCTTCACATGGGAGCTCTGCTATAAAGCCTTAGACTAATGTAAGGGATTTTCATATGACTGACCCTAAAACTATACCTCTGGTTCAACCAATAGGAATGAGAATCGTCAGAGGCCACCTGATACAATATCACGGTATCTAGGTGGTGATTTGCTTTATATTATGATATATATCTGTTATGTATCACAGTTTGATATTACAATTTTGTTACAATTTTAAAACAATGTACCATCTTAAATCACGTAAAATAAAATTGAGTCACACACAATACAATTAATAAAAACTTGTTAGTAAAGTGCTGCTGCTGTTCAGAAGACTTCATGCACCATTTTCCACAAATGTAGCATCTGATGTCTATCGATTGTTTATCATCCTTCAGTTTAGTGACCTCTCGTATGAATCACTGAATGAATTCATAGGCAGCAATTTGTTCTGCACTGTTGTACAACTGATAGACTGAGCCGGAGAACACTGCGGCTTTTCATATGCTTTACACAGTGATGTGATGTGTACATGGGTACATTCACCTTTGACCTCTTAATTGAGATCAGAGAGAGAATGCGAGCTTACTTTATGGAACGGAATAGGTGAGTGTGGTTAACAGCATGGAAGAAAGAAACTCCCTTTGTTACCAAAGTATTCAGGTGTTAATATGTTAGTACATGCAGATATACAGAGACCCACCTGCGGTGCTGATACACTCAAAACAGTGATCAGTCTGAAATATTAACTTAACAGTAAGACACATTTATCCTAGATAGTAAAAGATGACAAACTTGGATTGCTCTGATCCTTTACCACCCCTCACTGTATAATGCTATATAAACATCCAAGGCCACAACAGTAAATATTGGCACCTTTATTCAACAGATATTATGATGTAGTTCTTACCGGTGACATTGATGGGGACTACGTCGGTCAGAATGGCCTGAGCTTGTTGTCTCATCTTTTCCTCGGGAGTCGGTAAGGGTGTGAAGCCTGACTCCTGCCCATCCACCTCGGTCCCCACTGCCTTCACTGCAGTGTGTGCCTTCATTGCATTGAAGCTCTTGTCTTCTTCTGCAGAGGAGGCAGTCGACTGGAAGAAAAAGTCAAAGACAGAGGTAAGAGTCAGGTGAAAGGTGCACCTGTACCTCTAATGGAAGTAAATAATATCATAGAAATTGAGGAAATAAGCATTTGATTGCTCCTGAACGACAGATTCCTCCTTTAGTCTGTGCCACACTCGGTTTAGCCAGAGGCGCTTTATGGTGCTCATGACCTTTTGAAGGTCTACGAGTACACAGAGTAGTTTCATGGCCAATTTAACACACGAACACAGACAAGTGTAAGAAAACAGACATATGTGTCTGCACACACACACACACACACACACACACACACACACACACACACACACACACACACACACACACACACAGGTTCACTCAGGCAGAAAAACTTTGCCAGCGTTGGGAATCCTGAATCAGATCAAACCATGCAGCTTTACATACTGTCAAACTGTCACAGCTGGATTCTTAGTCTCACAGCTGTGTCTCTTAATGTCCACAACAACACAAAGCCCTGTGTTTGCAAAAGCACTGACCATATGCAGCACTGAAAGTAAAATACAGATTTAGGCAATGTCGAGCTCCCCATGAGATTTTTGTGGACTGTTACGCTTTTCCCTTCATCATTAATTAATTATTCTGCCAATGTTTTAAAAGTTCAAGCCTTGTTCTCTAAAAAAAAAAAACCTGTACAAGTAATAAAATAATCAAATAATGTATAATAAACTAATAAAGATTAATGGTAACACGGTGGCATAGTGATTAGCATGTCTGCCTCTCAGCAAGATCCTGGGTTCGAGTCCCGGGCTCGAGTGTTTCTGTGTTGAGATTGCATTTTCTCCCCATGCTTCAGTGGGCTTCCTCCAGTTTTCTACCACAGTCCAAAGACATGCACATTAGGCTAACTGGCTATTGTAAATTGCCCCTAGGTGTGAATGGTTGTGTGTGCGCATGTTGGGCCTGCGATGGTCTGGCGAGCTGTTCAGGGAGTACCTTGCCACCGCCTAATGTCGGCTGAGATGGGCTTTCCCTGCGACCCTAAGAGGATAAAGCAGTTTAGCAAATGATGATGAATAAAGATTAAAATAATTTTTATCTGTTATTGTTTGAATGGGTGAATACATACACACACTTTTTTTTGCTATACTGTATTAATCCCGCAAAGGGAAATTATTTCCTCTGCATTTAACTCATCCAAAGTGAGCACACGCATACAGAAACAGTGAACAAACACACTCGAAGATGTGGGCTGCCACACATTGGGGCACCCGGAGAGCAGCTGGGCGTTAGGTGTCTTGCTCAAGGGCACTTCAGCCATGAAGGTGAAGGAAGGGAAGTTGCAGCTATCCGAATATACATATGGGGGGTTACAAGAGAACGGGGTTAGGAGGAAGTGAAAGCCCACTACAACAATACTGAAAGCTTTGTATCCAAGTGCACTGTGTATGGAATACTTCAAAAAATATATATACAGTGAGGAACTGTGCACAATAAACAACTAACAGTCAATAAACACAGGCTATGAATCTGATTGTGTGTTCGAATAGACGTGATGAATATACACAGGACACATCCAGGCAGCTACTTTTGCATTCACAGTCACTTTATCTCATTAAGATCTCGGTAAATAAAACGAATGCCCTCTCTCTACTCTAAGCTGAGACTAACAGGTGTGGTGTGCCTCCAGAGGCTCAGTGCTCGTAAAGCAGCAACACACGGCTGACAGCACTAATACAGTATAAAGTGTGTGAGAGAAAACAGACAAGTGTGGAGGGAGATGGAAATGGAGACCAGGTCACTGTAGACTAAACCACAGCTCAGTCTCATTTTCACCTTCATCACAGTGAGGCAACAGTGAACTATATGGCATGATTTACAGACATCCTCATCTCTGCCCTATTGCTATACTTATAGTCTTGTTTTATAAGGATAAGTCACTGAAGTAGCCGTGTGTTTACCTCAAGATTTTAGTTTACTCATCCTGTATATACAAAGTACATATACACTGCTTCTCCCAAAGATTTTTCTGTGAATTGGGTTCAGACACTAAAACTGCTGCATACATTCCAGTACCTTTCACCTGACCACCACTTACAAACACGACACTAAGATGATACTTATACTTATAACGTGCAGAGCTGTTTGCATAAGCCACTGTGTCTCACCTTATCATCATCATCATCCTCATCCTCATCCTCCAGTTGGCTGCTGCGGGAGTGGGCTGAGCCTGAGAAGATGGGGCCCTGGGAGTAGTACTGGGAACTGCGGAAGCCATCCTTCCTCAGCTTATCACAATCTGCAAAATACAAACACACCCCATCAACACAAACGCATGGTCAGAACAAAGACATGAGAGTTAAAGCTCACTGCCTGGTAAAACTTCTAAGGTGACATATTCCATCATTGATGTTAAAGCAACCTGAAAATAAGGGAAGGCTTTAAAAATGTTCAGTGACCTCCCTCTGGTGGTGAAAAACTGAACAGCACTTATTTTGAAATTGATAAAAATAAAATAAAATAAAAAATAAAAGACAACCCCCCCCCCCCCAAAAAAAAAAAAAAACCCTTAAACAAATGAAACAGCAAATAAAATAAGTGTGAAGTGAAATGTTTCCTTTCTATCCCTGTGAGCCTGTCTGCGTGGGTGTGTGTGAATCAATCAACTGGAGTGTGTCTCGGCTTCATGCTGCTTGCTACAGATGGCTGCCCAACGTCCCTCTGGTATCCAGACAGATCTCCTACAACACGCTTCCTTAACCATGGAGATAAGTGTGCGAAGTCTACACAGAATGACATGTTCACACTTTCAGATGGCAGAATCGTTCCTGACAGTCAGTTTGGTGCTACTGTACGTATCGGTGTGCCTCTCATCTGCCTGATACTGTCACAGTTTCGAAAGTAAGCAGGAAAGACAATGGAAAAAATGCCAATGTTTTTCCATAAAGCAGATATGCGATGATTTCCATATTTAGTCACCTGATCATAATAAATACGAGGCACACTCGTGGAATTAAAAGCATGCTTTTTATTTTTCTGAGAGCTAAAAGTACTTGGATTGAAATTAAATTAAGCATTGCAGTGCACCTGTGGGGCGGCGCGGTGGCAAAGTGGTTAGCATGTCTGCCTTACGGCAAGAAGGTCCTGGATTTGCGTCCCGAGCTCTGGCGTTTCTGTGTGGGGTTTGCATGTTCTCCCCATGCTTGTGTGGGTTTCCTCTCCCAGTCCTAAGACATGCACGTTAGGCTAATCGGCTGTTTAAAATTGAATGCAAGTGTAAATGGTTGTGGTTGTGTTGGCCGTGCAATGATCTGGTGAGCTGTTCAGGGCGTACCCCACCTTTGTTCACGACACCTAGTGATGGCTGAGATAGGCTCTGCCTTGATGGACAAAATGATAAAGAGGACCACAGCAGGGGAGAAGGAACATGAGATGGTAAACAAGAGGAAACCCAAGCAGGTCATCTAATACATGAATTCACTCAGGAGACCCTCCCTCTTCATACACACAACCTTTTGTCTTCTCTTGAACACACACACACACACACACACTCACCAAGAGCAAACTCTTTCCTTTCCATCGTCTGAACCTAGCACTGATCTCTCTCTTCTCTGAAACGTCAGTGTATGTGTGTGTGTGTGTGTGTGTGTGTGTGTGTGTGGTGGGAATAAAGATGTCTTTTCCCAGTTGGTCTCACACCTGTTACTGTATAATTTAACAGCCAGCACATTGACCAACTGCCCTGCTGCTCACTGCTCGCTCAGCTCACATTACCTCGACTGACTCACGGTCACATCAAGACCTCACTCCTAATCCTATTCTCTCTTAATGCATCACCTGACCTGATGTCAGACCTCCTCCACACCACAAACAGAAGTGTGTCAGTGCAGTGTTGACCTGCAAGTGGCCAGTGGATTGCATGTGTGTTTACCTGTGACACTACAACACTGATGCGCCTCATTCTGAATAAGGACAATTTTAGGGCATTACTACTTTAAAGGTACCTTCAAAAGTCTTTTCTAAATGTGTAATAACCACATCATTTTAAGACCATTTAATTGATCTTCAGTGAGTGCCATATCCTGGGGAAAGTGGTGGAGGATCCAGAACCCATTCCGGGAACACTGTGGAAACTAGACCCAGGATGCAACGCAGGATACACCCAGGATGGGATACAAGTTCTTCTCGCATGCGCGTGCACACACACAGTGTAGTTTTTATAAGTTCAGGGAACAATACATATATTACTTTAACCCTAACCATAACCACTACTTGCCTAACCCTTACCCTTTCCTTAATCTAACCCTAACCTTATAACATGTATTCACCTTAAAATTTAAGTTATGGGGACTTGCATTTTGTCTCCATAAGGAAGTCAAGTCCCCACAATGTGATGATTACCTACACCACTCCCACACATACACACAACCAGCATTTTTTTTTTTAATATGGCATGAAACTGGAGAATCTGGAGAACTCGACATAGATGGGGTGGAGGCCCTGAAGTGAGGACACTACCAGCTGCACCACCTTGCCATATGTTTTATGATATCGGTACTTGCCCATAGGGATGGGAATCACCAGGGATCACCTGATACAGTGTTATCATGATACCTAGCGTTGATTCTCTCTATTATGATGTTTTAAGTATCACAATTCCACAAATACAATTCAGTATTACAATTTTTCCTCCTTTTTTGTCAAGGAGAATCACATCTCTGGTCTGTCATCCACCATTACTTTTATTTCTATACAAAGTTAGCAAATAATTTGCTCCTGTCACACAAGATGCCATAATGCCTGCCAATAGTTGATAATAATAGTACATCACCTGTAGGACTAAAGAGGAACTGTGAGGTTCCACCACCTCAAATTCAAATATATAAATTAGCAAGAGTCTTCAGCCGTCATGTTTGTTAAAGAAACCTTAAACAGTTTTCGAGTTCTGGCACAAAAACAAACACCACCAATATGGTCACCTGGTAAACTGGATGCCATGGAAACAAACAAACTGATAACTATATCACTCACAATCATATGCTGGTGGGATAAAAATGCATAAAAACTTGATTTTGGAGCCGGTGTGGGAATATATAAATCATGGTATATAACTGAATCTAATGTTTACCCATCTCTACTTATAGATATGATAAACTCCTATCGCCAGCCTCCTGATGAAACCTGCTATCGTCATTTTGGTCAAAATGAGATTTGAATGAATGCATGAATATAAATTAAGATAACCCTCTGCATCCACTTGAAAAAGCTGGTGGATCCATGTAGTCGTATGGGGGTAAATTCACACACACACAAACACACACACACACACACACATACGTATATGTATGTCATATATTAAATTTAAAAATAAAGTAAAAAATGGAGATAGCAGGTTTCAGGAGGCCGACGCTATATTATTTCTTCTGGGCTGAAAAAGTGATGCTTAAATCCTCTGAAAAACAACTCCATAGACGAACATAGATTAAACACTGAGTTTAGGCAGAAGCCGAATCAACTGAAGCAGTTGGGAGAAGCTCTGGTGTTGTTATCTCACCTCTGAGTGATGTTTTGAGGTTGACTTTAGCTTGACGGTGCAGCTCTTCCACACACGTCGGTCTGGATGCAGGCAGGAACACATTCTCTTGCTGGTGCCACGGTGCCTTGTAGTGAACTGTCCACTTACTCTCCTCGTCCAGATTAGACACAGCTGTGGAAAAAAACACAAGGTAATTATAATAAAAGCAATTCACTCAAAACAATTTCTTAACAGTAATGATTTGCTTGATGTGGTTCATTTATCAAGAGTAAAGGCACATATGAGTGCACCAATCTAAACGCCACCTATTCCACAGACTAAGATATGGACTAATTTGCTGCACATGTGAGAAACTAATTAAGAAAACAGAAAGAACTCGGGGTGACATCGTGGGCTGAATATTAAAACAAAACAATTAGTAAAATCCAGAAATGATGTCACCAAAAGTTTCTCACATCGGTGACCTCTGTCCATCTGTGAACTCAGCATGGCGTACTGCTAAAAACATTTCCAGAGTTTGCTGTAAAACCCACTTTTTTCTGTTATCTTCATGCAGCAACTCGCCTTTTGAGGACGAGATCCTGAACAACTTGTCCTGCAGTGTCTAAACACACACAAGTGTCGTAAAGCTGCAAATGGGCTGTTAAGCACAGCTGGGGGAGGAGGGTGTGAATGTTTCAGGAAAGAAGCCTGCTGTTTATATATGCATCAGCCTGAAGAGCAGAAATACCGGTGGCCAGACGAGCAAGAGGAAGAAGGAGTTCAGTAAACAGAAGGAGGTGTGGAGGATCTGTGTGTGTGTGTGTGGGGTCACAGGTGTCACCCAGCGGTTAAGAAGCCGAATAGCCATTAGGTAAGCGTGCTGCCCGACTGCTGCAGGAATTGAGTGCTCCGCAGTTGCTAATTGAACTCATTTACAGTACACAGGAAAGCTGTTAAAACAGGCGCTTTGTAAGTGGCCACTAAACACAGATTCTTACTGCTGATCTGAGGCTTCTGCTAACTGAAACAACTGTAAAGTATCTAAAATTAAAAGTACAAAGCAACGTTCACAGAGCAGTGACTGGTAGAGCGAACATTTCTGTGGAAATTAGGAATTTTAAAAGCCTAGTGTCCAATTCTGATTCAAATCAGGTCCTCAATATGGTGGGATAGCGGCGAGCACATCCTCCTCACAGCAAGAAGGTCCTGGGTTCGAGTCCCGGCCTTTTTTTTTCTGTGTTTTCTGTTCTCATGGAGTTTCTGTGTGGAGTTTTCTCATAGTCTCCCTGTGCTAGTGTGGGTTTCTTCCAAGTACACTGGTTTCCTCCCACAGGCCAAAGACATGCACATCAGGATAATTGGCTGCTCTAAATTGTCTCTCGGTGTGGATGTGGGTATGAATGGTTGTGTGTGTGCTGCCCTGTGATGGTCTTGTGAATTTTTTTGTATCAAATACCAGAATTCTGTGAGAAAACATACGTTATATCACAACAATCGATCTGATATCATCTCTCTGCTATTTTCTAAGGCAGCACATCTATCTACCGTTCGGTCACACAGTATATACATGGCACAAAGCTCAGTAACACCCACACTTTTAATGATAGATCAGTTAATAAAAATGTTTGCATGGAGATTTCATCAGCTGGGAAACTGCACGTGTGTGTGTGTGTGTGTGTGTGTGTGTGTGTGTGTGTGTGTGTGTGTGTGTTGAGGAATCAGATGAATGTGTGCATAGCTAAAGAAGACTATTATCAACAGTGGCTGGTTCTGCCAACATGCAGCATGAACACATTTACACAGTCAGAGACCTTCTCAAACACTCTCAAACAAAAACACATATATTCTAAAAAGTGCATACACACACACACACACACACACACACACACAACCTGCTCTGAGAAAAAAAAGTTTCAAAGAGCATCATGGTCTTTTGATATGCCCAAAAATAAATATCAAAGTATCAGCCACAGCAGCATCAGGAGCAGGTGAGGAACATGCATGTGTGTGTGTGTGTGTGTGTGTGTGTGTGTGTGTGTGTGTGTGTGTGTGTGTGTGTGTCTACAAGCAGGCTTTTAGCTCTAATGAAGATCAAAGCTTCCCAAAAACGAAAGGAACACATGACTGTTCTGAGCTTATAAGGACATGATCATCAACACAATGCTGCTTTTATTGTAAAATAGAAAGATTTTATTTTGGCTTCTGAACTTTGGGGAAAGTGTTAGTGCAGTTATCAAATCTTAAACTACAGAAACACAAAAGTCAGCTGAAAGTCCTCACAAAAATAGTAAAACCCACACTGAGACAAATGTAAACCGAGTGCAGGCGCTGAAAGGAGAGCAGGCCGCAACGGTGGCGCACAAAACCAGCATTGTCCTAAACATCAATCTCCACATCGGTCTGAGCTCAGAGCTCCCAAAGTCCATTCACTAGCCTGATAATCCTTCAGACACACACACACACACACACACACACACACACACACACAGAAATCTACTGAATGCATCAGTCATGCCAATGGAAATTATTGACCAAGTCAGGTCAGTAGTATAGTTTGAAAACTTTATTATTTTTTTTAATGAAGTGCTTTTAGTTTAACATGTAAGTAGTACACTTCAGAGACTTAAACTGCTGTTGCAAGAAAAAGAAACTCTTCTAAAAACACTGCATCATAAATCATTTAAACTTCAAACTGAAACAAGTGTTAAAACATGAACCAGTCAGCTAATAAAACTATAATGGAAATTATAATAAATAAAATGGAAACCCAACAAAATTAAGAGTAGAAGATAAGTTATTTTCACATGTGTATTGTGATCTCATTTATTACCATGTTATTATTGTGTTGCTACACCAATCTAATATACACTGCTTTTGTGAGCCACAGATGCTGGTGACAGTCTTTAAAGGCCATGATGGAGAGAACACACAGTATCTCTTACACAAACACACAGGCAGGCAGGCAGACAGACAGACACACAGGCGCGCACACACACACACACACACACAGTTCTATCCTCAGAATACAAATGATCATGCAAAAAATATAAGGAGCAGCATCTTACCCTTCCTTTTAAAGTATTTAATTACAGACTTGAGTGATGTCCCGATGAACACCATTATTCCAGCAAGTGTGTGTGTGTGTGTGTGTGTGTGTGTGTGTGTGTGTGTGTGTGTGTGTAACTGACGCAGCTTCCTAGTTAGCAGGAGAGCCAGACAAGTGGAGCTGCCTCATTCATCGCCTTCAGAACTCTGTGCCTACTACTCTCCATCACATTGCAGTCCACAAGCTCATCCACAGCTCCTCCTACCAACACACACCCCAACCCTGGGAAACACTCCCACCTCCCTTTGCGCACACACACACGCAAACATGCACACACACACACACACACACACACACACACACACACACACACACACTGGGGGCTTAGGGTGCAGTTCTTCTTTTCATGTGTGCTTTAGTAACTAAGAAACGTTGTATGCTGGTGTGTGTATGTGTGTGTGTGTGTGTGTGGTGTTACATTTGATTTATTGTTCTTTTAATGGACCTCTACTGATTGCTCCTTTAATGATTCCTTGTCATGTGTGCGTGTTTTCTCAAAATCAGTAATCTGCATGTGAATACTTTCCTAATTTTAAATGTTTCTGGCTTACTTGCTGTTACTCACTGCATACCTTATTTTAGATTATACATCCACCTGGCAACTAAAATAAAAACCAAATACATGAGAAAAAAATAACTGTTATATCTAATCTATATCTGATTATTTAAATCCTATCAATCTACTGCAGATATACCGCTCAAGTATAACAAAAAAAAAAAACATTATGACCACTGACAGGTGAAATGGACATCATTGATTAGTATTTACTATGTACCAATCTGATTGGTCTGCTCTCTCGGGGTTTAAAAAAATGATTATTGTGAATGGATAATGCTTGAATCAAAGGAAAGTGGCACCATCATTAACAAATCATTATCACCATCAATTTTAATACAAAAATAAACCCTAAAAACGTTAATTACATTTTTCTCATGTTTTCACAGTACATACTAAACCTCTTTTATAGAGAGTGTATACTAAACTCTAAATACTAAATTGCTGCGTGCACAGAGCTCGCCTTACCTGCTTCTGTAATAGTTTAAACCATTAAAAATATCATTTTTTTTGTTTCAGTGTAGTATACACACTATCACTCTTAAAGAGAGTTTAAATACCATTACACATCTCTTGCACCTTCTCCTCTGTGCACACAGAGCTCATGCATCGTTTATAATGTGTTTAAATGCAAAAAATTAATTATGAAAAAAAAAAAATCTGACTTCACACGTTTCCATACAGCTTGTGTTCCTATTTTTCGAATATACTATTAAAATAATTATTTACTTCAGGCTAAATTCATGCTGCGGAATTAAATAGAGACATCCACCGCACCCTTGGCAAATAGCTGTTAATTATCTTGTTACAGTGGAACCTACCAAGGAGTGAGCTGTATTTCGCAGACGGTGAGCAGTCAGTTCTCAGAGGTCAGGTGTTGGAAACAGGAAAAATGAGCAAGCGTAAGGATCAGAGTGACTTTGACATGAGCCACGTTGTCATGGCTAAATAACTGGATCAATTCATCTTCAAAATGGCAGGTCTTGTGGGGTGTTCCTGGTATGAAGTGGTAAATACCTACCAAAGATGGTCCAAGAAAAAATAACCAGTGTACTGGCAAGAGTGTCATAGGTGCCCAAAGCTCATTGATGCGTGTTGGGAGTGAAGGCTAGTGCGTCTATTCTGATCCCTCAAAGCGCTACTGTAGCACAAACTGCTGAAAATGTTAATGCTGGCTATGATAGAAAGGAATGCGGCTCCCTAACCACAGACCAGTCAGGTGGTGTTAACGTTGTTACCGATCTCTGTGTGTGAGTGTGTGTGTGAATATCTTAGTAGAGACCACTGTTCCTCAGGGAGATATTTGACTAGTCTTGCCCTTTCAGAATAAAAGAACCAGACGACTTCCTTATGGTTAGTGAGGTTAGTGAGGTTCGGTTATAAAAGGAACATTCATTAGCTGAACAATAAGTTAAATGAAGGGAAAGTCCTCACTAAGACAGTAAGATAAAATAGGCATGTTTTGGCACATGCTGGCTCTACCCAGTGACAGACGGCGAGTTTCTCCTTGCTGCGTTAGCACATGGCCACCCAATCTATACTGTCTACTATCATACTCCATACTACACACACACACACACTTAAACAGCGCCTGAATAACGCTGACATTCATGGTGACCCTGAGTCTTTTGACTAGAAGGAGCAGGCTGGTGGGGGCTGGGGGTGCAGGGGGATGTGAATGGCAGGAGGGGCGGATTGGAGCCTCGATCTGAAGCTGAATGGAGCCACAAATGAGGGTTGAATTAAAGCCAACAAGCAGGACACCCTTCCCCCAAAACATCACCCATACAGCCCACGTCTGCCTCACTGGCTTTGGATCGTGTAGAAACAAGGCTTCTTTACTTTACTGGCATTTAACAAGTGCATGGAGGTAATGTGGAGCAAAGTGTGTCAGTGGGTGAGAGTGTCTGCATGAGCTTCCTTTAATCTCAACACCAGACACAAACAGAGACGTCTTTAACTCTATACTGAACATGTCCTTGCTCGCTCCATGCCACAGGTTCAGTTCTAACTACATCTTAACATAGCACTACTGTGCATTAATTATAATTAGATTATTAATTCATTAGTTACATAGCCGACCATCACCTTATGTTTTTTTACTATGTAAAGCTGCTTTGTGAAAATGACAATTGTAAAAAGCACTATAGAAATAAAACTGAATTGAATTGAATTATGTGTGAATTGAATGAACAAATCCAGCATTATTATGAATATATTATTCTACAGGATGTTTTAACTGAACGGGAATGAATTAATTATTATTCTTCATTTGAATCTGTCTCATCATTGTGTACTTCCTGTTATCTGGCACGCGGACACACTATTCATTCACTCTGGCACAGGGTACTGTAATTAACACTCTATTGTTCCTTTATCACACCAACACAGCATTAAGCTGCAGTATGATTATTGCACGCACACACGCACACACACACACATATATATATATATATACACACACACGCACACACACACACACATATATATATATATACACACACACGCACACACACACACACACACACACACACACACATATATATGTATATATATATGTATATATATATA